>JAPVLO010001829.1:0-52313 GCA_027257055.1 Cephalopachus bancanus | reverse complement strand
ATAAACTGAAACCTCACAATGAAAGGTATATAAATTACTAACAAGCACTGAAAAACATTTTTCACATTGTCATCAGGGCAATATAAAACCACAAAAAGCCGGGCTCGATGGCTCAGCCTGTAATCCTTCTGCCTTTGGGAGGCTGAGGTGAGTGGATTGCCTGAGCCTGCGGGTTCGAGACCCGCCTGGGCAATTTGGGCGAGACCTCATCTTACAATAAATCAAAAATTACCCGGGGCGGGGTAGACGCCCTGTATTTCCCTACTTGGAAGGCTGAGGGGGAAGAATTGCCAGGGCCCAGCAGGTCGGGGCTGCAGTGCCAGAGTGGCCACTGCACTCCAGTGTGGGCGACAGAGTGAGACTCCAACTCAGAATAAAATAAAATAAAATAAAACCACAAAAAATACCCTTTCATATTCACCAGAATAGTAAAAATTAAAAAGACTGACATCACCACATGTTGGTGAAGATGTGAAGCAACAAGAAGAATTTGCATACATTGCTGGTAAGAGAGTAAAATGGTACAAGCACTTTAGAAAACTGATGTGTAGTTTCCATGTATTTAAACACAACCCTATATTGTGTCCTAGAAATCCCACTCCTAGCTGTTTCCCTGAGGGAAATGAAAACACATGCCCTAGCAAAAATATGTACACAAATATGTTGAGCAGCTTTATTCATAATAGCCCTCAACTCTATGCTACCCAAATGTACATCCAAAGGTGAATGGGTAAATCAATTGTGATAGTTTCAGGCAACGGAATACTATTCAGTCATAAAAAGGAACAAAGAAAGGCAACAACGTGGATGAATCTCAACACATGCCGAGTCAAAGAGGGCAGACCCAAAGAGTACAGAGATATGATTCTATGTCTATGGTGGTGAAAGTGAGAGAGGAGTGCAAAGGAACTTTTGGGGTGATAGCATCCTAGAGGTTGAGGCTATAGGTACATGGGCATATACATTCATTCATACTCATGAAATCATGCACTTAGGGTCCACACATTTCACCTTATGGCAATTTAAGCTCAGTTAGCAATGCGTTTTGGCCATTCCTAGACTCTTTTTTCTTCTGAGCTCAGGGATGGTTTCAGCTGCATATTTCTTATAGTGTTGACATGTCAGTCACTGCCTGCTTATTTGAAATTTAGCAGAGTAAGCTCCTGAGTCAACTGCTAATAAAAGTTACTTCCCTTTGGTATCTCTTCCCTTCCATTACATGCCAAGGAGTCCATCAGACCTAATAGGGATTGTTGAACACACTCACTACACAGTAAGGAGTAGTTTCCAATACAACTTCGTTTCTCTCTTTCTTTGTTCTTGGTGTTTGTATGATCTTTTTTTATATACTAAAAGAAAATCTGTTTTATTGTATTTGTTCTCTATGAACAAGGTTAGGGCATTTTTGTTGAATTTTATGTATAGGTGAGCATCAAGTTGAAGTTCTGTTTAAATTTCTCATTTTTCGAACTTCAAAATATTCTACGTTTAAAGATAAAGAATTTCTGCATATAATTCTGTATAATTATTTATAATTTTTGAGGTATATTGCCAGAGGGTGTTAACTTCTAATATTTTTCTAGCCTCCATCATGGAGTGAATATTATAAATGAATTAAATGTGGTAGTTTAAGGCTGCAGCTTCTTCCTCCCCCCAGAGAGATCCAAACATATGGCTGTTTACCTTGTTGGAGTTTGATGACGAGGAGAGTGTGATTCTCAAGGTCACCAGGCTGTCTTCAGCCCAGGGATGCGTAGCAGACAGCAGAAGAGACATGTTGACATGTGGACTTGGTCCAGTCATGGTAAGAACTTACTAACTTCAGCATTTTGAGTTTTCTTGCCTTTGCTAGGCCTGCCTTCCTTTCCTTGATACTAACGTATTCTTTTAAACTCTTCTAACGTATTCTTTAAGCTATGACTCTTCTAACGTATTCTTTAAGCTATGACTCTTTCCTTTTCACTTATTTGTGAGAGCTACTTAGGATATCTTTGTAATGGAAATACATCTAATTTAAACTTAAACTAAGAGGTGGTATACTATCTTTAAATAAAATCGTAAACCCTCAAATTCTTCATTCTTTTATCCCTAGCCATGGTTTATGATAATATCCTATATATTCTCTTAATATAATCACATGTGTATGTATCGAGAGGGTACCCCCAAACCCCAGAATTTATTTATTAAAACTTGTGTACCTATTCTTACATGTTTGTTTGTTTGTTTATTTTTGAGCTGGAATCTCATTCTGTCGCCCAGACTGGAGTGCAGTGGCACACTCCTGGCCACCGCAGCCTCGACCTGCTGGGTTCCGGCGATCCTCCCGCCTCAGCCTTCCAGGTAGTTGGAACTACAGGCGTGTGCGCTACCACGCCAGGCTAATTTTTTTTTTTTTTAATTTACTGTAGAGATGAGGTCTCGCCAAGTTGCCCAGGTGGGTCTCGAACCCGCGGGCTCAGGCAATCCACTCACCTCAGTCTCCCAAAGTGCATGGCTCAGCCTGTAATCCCAGCACTTTGGGAGGCCAAGGCAAGTGGATTGCCTGAGCCCATGGGTTCGAGACATGTTTAAACTTCATTCACCTTCAAAGTACTCTCCGTTTGATACAATATACCTGTCGAGATGCTTTTTCCACTACTCAAAACAGTTTTTGAACTCATCAATTTGGATGGCCTTTCAGTGCTTCTGTTATTTTTGGTTTCACCTCTTCCACATCAGCAAGAATCTTTTCATCCAGGGAAAACAAACAAACAAACAAACAAACAAACATGTCGCTTAGGATGAGACTGGGTGAATAGGGAGGGTGGGGAATGGGGGTCATGCTGTTTTTGGTCAAAAACTGCTGAACACTCAGCCCGATGTAGGCAGGGTGTGTTGTCATGGTGGAAGAACCAGTCACCGATTTGCCACAAAAAATTCTCTGAAGCCAAACACAGCTTCTCACAAAAACACTAGTTGATACATTGATACTGATGAGTTCCTAGAACACTTACCTTGCCTGAGAAGCCTGTACTACCAGAGGCCCACCCTCCAAACGATAATTACAGGATTTGGGGGATTCCCCTCATATGTACGTATGTATTTTTTTGAGACAGGGTTTCACTCTGTTGTCCAGGCTGGAGTGCAACGGTATGATCAAGTTTCACTGCAGCCTCAAACTCCTGGGCTCAAGTGATCTTCCACCTCAGCCTTCTGAGTAACTGGGACTACAGGTGCTTACCACCACACTTGACTCATTTTTCTATTTTTTTGTAGAGAGAGGGTCTCACTTTGTTGTCGAGGCTGGTCTCGAACTCCTGGCCTCAACCTATCCTCATGCTTCAACCTCCTAAAAGGCCAAGATTATAGGTATGAGCCACCATGCCCAGCTTATAATCAGATATTTATATATAACCACAGGCTTTAGAGGATTTGTATGTATATGTGCACAATATAGATTCACATTCAGATATAGTTTATATATATATAAAATATATTTTTGAGGAAGTGTATTTATAGGGTTATTGTATTTACAGAGTATGGATGTGTGTATATGCTCACACAACCATATATGCACATTCTTATTTCAAAATAGTCTCTGCATTTCCTCTCCAGATTTGGGAAATGAGGAGTCTTAGGATATTACTTTTTATTCTCAAGTAAAAAGTTACAAAAAGGTAATGAAAACCTTACTTTGGTTGGACTCGGTGGCTCAGCCTGTAATCCCAGCACTTTGGGAGGTTGAGGCGAGTGGATTGTCTGAGCCTGAGGGCTCGAGACCAGTCCGGGCAACTTGGGGAGACCTTGTCTGTACAATAAATAAAAAATTAGTCAGGTGTGATAGCTCGTGCCTGTAGTTCCAGCTACTTAGAAGGCTGAGGTGGACAGAGCCCAGCAGGTCGACACTGGGGTGGTCATGAGTGTGCCACTGCACTTCAGCCTGGGTGACAGAGTGAGAGTCCAACTTAAAAGAAAGAAAGAAAGAAAGAAAACATTACTTTGATGCCTCTAAAAATATGCTTAGAGACAAACATAAGCTTCAAGGATAAGAGAGATTTGACTGACTTTCTTAACTCTTGCAAAACTGTTTTTTGCAGCTCAAGCAAATGTGTCAAACATACACACCAGGACCCTCAAAAACAAGGTACTATTGATGCTCAAGGGATGCTAGAAACGACTCATACTTTGTCCCCTCCAATCTCCTTCCTTCTGGATAGAACTTGCTGCCCAAGTTAGCAGATTTGGTGCATAGATTTGGGCCAGTCCCACACTGAACATGTTGCTGTGGCCAATGGCAGAGCCTGGAAGAGCAAACATTGTAGAAGGTCCCTGTCACGGTCTCAGAAATGTTATCTCTGTAGTGTGGCACTGATGGGAATGCCTAAGATAGGTAGAAAAAACAGAGGGAAAAGAAGAAAGTGGGAGGGGGTGAAGGAAAGGAGCAAAGAAAGAAGAGAGGAGGGGGAGAAGGATGGGAAAGAGCAAAGGAGAGAGAGAATAAGGGGAGGGAGAGAGTGGAAGGGCAAGTGTCAGAGTGTAGGGAGGGAAGTGAATGCTGAAGAAGAAAAAGGGAAGAAAGCATTGGCAAAAAGATAGGAGGAGGCTGGGCATGGTAGGCCATGCCTGTGATCCCAGGGTTTTGGGAGTTCAAGGCGGGAGGATCAGTTGAAGCCAGGAGTTCAAGACCAGCCTGGGCAATGTAGTGAGACCCATCTCTATATTTAAGAAAAAGATGGGAAAGGAGGTATGTAAGAGAGAACTAGAAAAGGATGAAGAGAGACAGAAATAAAATAGAGAGAGGAATTGAAAGACAAAAACAGTCTTAAAGGAGAGGGAGATAGAAAGAGGAGGAGAAAAGACACAACATGGCAGAAACAAAGGAAGGGTTAGAAAAGAGGAGTGAGGGAGGCTGTGCACAGCTGTGTGGATCATGCCAGCAGGGAAGCCACCAGCGTGGGGCAACATCTGGGAGGAGCATTGGCTTGGCTGACACTGTGAGGTTGGGTAATCCTGCCATCAATCCTGGGGACTGATCCTCTTGTGAAAAGCAGATCTCAGGGGGCCTGGCTCAGAGATCTTGGGGTCACCCTTCCAATCACCAGATAGCCTTCCTGATCTTAGTACAAGGATCTTCTCACTCCCTTGATGAATTTCAAGAGGAATTTTTTTCCCTTCCTCCACTAGGTCTCAGGTTTCCAGAAGAAGGAGCATACACATAACAGGAAATGCTCCACTAAAGCCAGGGAGGGTGGGTAGGAAGCGGAGGTTGTAATCCTAAAACAGTACCTCCCACAGATGTTACTATCCACTTTCCTGAGATCAGGGTCACACCATCTCCTCTTGGTAAACAGAAAGAGGCCTCACCCAGGAAGGAGTAAGATCCAGTCTCAAAAAGCAAATGACAACAGGTCTGATATCAGGAGTCTGGGGATTTCTTTGCCTAGGCATCCTATGGGCATTTCAGCTGAAATTACCAGGCTTAGCAAATATACATGCAGACACCCAGTTCAACTTGAGTTTTAGATAAACCATAAATAAGGTTTTAGTAGAAGTATTGTAGGATGAGTATGTCCCATGCAAAGGAGAAAGGAAGAGACTCTAAAGAAGAGGGGTAAAATAAGGAGGAAGACAGACACAGAGTAGCAGAGATAAAGAGATAAATGGAATGTACTGATGCAAAAACGTTATTTGTTGCTTTTCTGAAATACAAATTGAACTGAGTGCCCTGTATTTTACCTGGAACCCATATTTCCCCCCTAAGTTATTTTCCTAATGCATTTTTTTTTTTGCGAATTAATTCCACTGCCTACATATACCTTTTGTCTATTTATTGGTCAATGATGAATACTAGGAATCCACTCTCAAAGTATAGCAAGTTTCTGATAATTTAAAAAAATCTCCTAAACTCTTATCCCATGTGCGAAGGTTTATACTGTTTTTTCATTCTAGCATATTCCTTGATTCAAGCAATATTTCATCGGGAAGAAAAACAATACATTCACTTCTTCAAATGGCTGAAAACCTGGTGTGCTTTGGGAAGGATGTCAGTTGGTTGGATAAACTGCTGAGTGAAGATCCAGAGAGCAGAAATAAGACTGGGGAGGGGCAGTTGCAGAGATGAAATGGCATAATTAGATATCCTGTTTTTGTGTGTGTCCTGTGTGTGGGTAGCATAATCCTCTGTCTTCCTAAGCATTCAGAAGGAACTATATTACTGCCTTCCTGGAGGAGTGGAAGGTAGGAGTGAGAACAAATAACCTGTAAGATTCAATTTAACTTGAAGATTTTTCTGGCATTCATTTTTAAAATGAGCCCATGTGTGGTTCTTCTGTGTGTGTTAGAGTTATACTCTATCACCCATGCCCAGGTGCAGTGGCACCCTCACGGCCACTGTAGTCTCAACTTGCTGGGCTCAGGTGATTCTTCCACCTCGGCCTTCTAAGTAGCCAGAATCACAGGCCCACGCCACCATGCCTCGCTTTTTTTTTTTTTAAATAGAGAGGCAGTCTCACCAATTTTCCCAGGCTAGTCTTGAACCCCTGGGATCAGGCAATCCCCTTGCCTCTGCCTCCCAAACTGCTGGGATTATAGGCATGAGCCACTGCACCCAGCCTCATGTGTGTTCTTAAGAGGCTTTGCTCTAATTCCAATGAAAAACCCTGTTCTAGAGTGTCATCATTTTGTGGAATATCTCCTATTTGCCCTTAGAAGTCATCAGCATAGGAAAATTGGGAGTGAAAGAAAATGATTAAGCTAAAATATTATACCTCTCAGCAAATATTCTCAGAGACTATCAGGGCACTGCATTGTCTTTGGAATGATTCAATCATTTATTGGTGAAGTGCCAGTGGGTTGGGTGGAATATGGAAGTTACAAGTAGAAGGATAAAGTTATGGAATATATCAATGGAAGAGTGAAAATGTAAAATGAAAATCAGAAAAAATAACTGGGCAAAGAGTGTCCTGACACCATAGAGAAACAAAAAACCCATTCAAATGGAATGGGGCATGGTTTAACATGCTACTCCTGCCCTTCGAATGTAGACTGTCTTTTCTGAACATATAGCCACAACATTTTAGAATTCAGGAAAGAATTAGTCAGAGGCTAGACCTTAAAGAATGGGTTGCATCTGCTTTGAATACTTTCAACACCTCATGTGTGGACACTGATCTCCTGTCAGATAGGGTTTCAAACTGCAACCCAAGAAGATACATTGATTTAGAATATGTTTATGCAAGTGCTTATGTATTTGAAAATAAATCTTCTATGCCTTTGACACATAAGTTAAAGATATTCTAGGGCCATACCACCATCACATATTTTCCTCTTATTTTTAAGATCTGAGATGCAATGTGGCATATGGGGAAAGATAAATGAAGAAAATCCAGTACGTTAACAGATGTTACCTTCCATTTCTGTGGCACTTCAGACTTTACATAGGACCTGAAGTTGGCTATATGTTCACATGGAATTTTCCAACAATGTTATGAGGTAGAAATTGTTGATAGTATTTTAGAGATAAGAAAACAGTAATTCAAGAAGTGAAAACCCAGCCAGATACCAATACCAGGGCTTCTGATGTTCTGGTTCCATGATTTCTCACTCCACCAGAGGTGCCTTTTAGGATGTCATATGACTGACAGAAAGGAAACTGATCTTTTTGACCTTGATTTGTCCCCAGACAACTTACAAAGGTTAATGAAAAGAAGAAGGAATTGTTGCACAGTGATTAATTACTGAATTGTGGAAACAAACCCCTGCTTCATCATTTACTAGCTGTATTACGTTAGACAAGTTTCTTTCGTTTCTCAGCCTTAGTTTTTTAAAACTATAAAATGGATCTAATAATATTTTCTTCACAGAGCTGTTGTGAAGGTCAAATAAATTCATATATGTAAAGTTTTTGTTATAGCGATGCCCCGCCGACACATTTTTATTATTAATATTATTATTACTACAAGTCTTGGATTATACCTCTGTTCTTTAGTGTCGATTTGTACATTAGTCTAAGTCGTTGCTTGTGAATTTTTGTTTAGTGGGCTTGCTCTAAGAAAATTCAGCATTTTGGGGAAAATACTTCACCAAAACTTAATTTTCTTAAAGTCTAGTCAAAAAAATATGTACAAATATTTCCTAGTCACTTTTGAGAAGTGAGCAAAATGATAAGAAATCAAGTGTGAGATGTGGAACCAATCATATTAGCAACTAACGAATCTTGGCTTGCAGGAAATGTGCAAAAAAGAGAAACTGTTCATTGTGTTCCTGCAAGAGAGTATCTGTGTTTTGTCAACATCATCATTGCCTCAAAATTTTGAAAGCCCAGGAGATAACCTTGGACTATTAAAGCTAGGATTTTGCTGATAGGATATTAGAAGATGAAGCATTTCATGACACCGTTATTCACTTTGGAGAGAAAAAATAGACTTTGGAAATAAATTAAGGCTCCAATTTCAACACTAAGAGGGTCAAGGCAAGGAGAAATTCTGGAAATGTTTTAAGATCGTGATAGGCCTGTACACTAGGGATCTGTGTGCAGACAGGAAGTGCAGATCAAGACAGTAGCCTTGAGCTCTCAGCTGAACCCTGAATTAATGTAAGTGATAACAACACAGGACCAGGGCATGCTTTCTTTTCATTTCTTTTTTCTTCCCTAATACACTCTTTTCTTCTTAGGCTAAAAGAAAAATATTTTAGTCTTTGAAAACAATCTTTTTTAGCCGGGCTAGGTGGCTCAGCCTGTAATCCCGTAGTTTGGGAGGCTGAAATGAGTGAATTGCCTGAGCCCGCGGGTTCGAGACCCGCCTGGGCAACTTGGCAAGACCTCGTCTCTACAATAAATCAAAAATTAGCCGGGCGTGATAGCGCGCACCTGTAGTTCCAGCTACTTGGAAGGCTGAGGCGGAAGGATCACCGGGGCCCAGCAGGTCGAGGCTGCGGTGGCCAGAAGCGGCCACTGCACTCCAGTCTGGGCAACAGAGTGAGACTCCAACTCAAAAAAAAAAAAAAAAAGGAAAAAGAAAAGAAAACAATCTTTTTTATGTATACCTATTAAGAACCTAGAAAAAAAAGGCAATTGTCCCAACCCTGCCCACAGGGGAATGGAGACAATTGTTTATAATTTGCTGAGCTTGCAATAGGAACACCACAGAATAAAATCAAGTAGAAGACTAATTCCACTGCTGGAATTGGGGAGGAATTCTACTAAAGAAACAACTTGTAAAATGCGTCATGTAAAATCATGTCTCAAGAAGAAAGAAGATTTAAGAAGAAAAATAATAACTAGTGATATGTAATTTAGGAAACATAGATGCTTTATCATTCTAAGATAATTAGTTTATGAATAAATGCTACTTCAGTTTACAATTGAGTGGCATGTCTGGAGGTATAACTAGCTAAAACTAGCTGAATTTAAGGGAATAACTAGCTAAAACTAGCTGAATTTAAGGGAATACAAACGTGTGTTATGTTTCTCTTTTTTTCTTTGAGTTGGAGTCTCACTCTGTCGCCCAGACTAGAGTGCAGTGGTCGCTCCCGGCCACCGCAGCCTCTACCTGCTGGGCTCCGGCAATCCTTCCGCCTCAGCCTTCCGAGTAGCCGGAATTACAGGCATGCGCTACCACGCCCAGCTGATTTTTTGATTTATTGTAGAGATGAGGTCTTGCTGCCTAGGCGGATCTCGAACCCGCGGGCTCAGGCAATCCATTCACCTCAGCCTCCCAAAGGTGTGGGATTACAGGCTGAGCCACCGAGCCCGGCTGTGTGTTATGTTTCTATAAATCTCTTGAGAGTAGAGTCAGTAGGTACAAGCAAACCTAGAAAACACTTTGAAATAAGAGGAATTTGATATTGAGGCCTCGATTTTCCAACTCGGTTCCTCTTTCTCCTTTTCTGTTCATGTTGCTATCACAGCTTCCCAGATCCACCCCACCTCTCTGTGATTCAATGTCCTCATTTTCCTTTTTCTTCCTATATTTATGAATTTCTAATCTCAGGTGAGAGTCTGAAATTCTGTCACTTAGAGTTATAAAACTGACATGAGAAGATCACATTTTACCTCTTCCTTTCCAGAGTTATGTTTTAATAGAGATCAAAGATTAATACTAAAGTAATGATTTCACATGCCACTCAGCATTGTGGCCAGAAAGTGGGAAGATGGAGAAAAGCGAGTTTGAGGAGGAAAGGACCAACAAGAGGGTCTTAATGAAAATCATTACTTTTAAGCCGGGCTCGGTGGCTCAGCCTGTAATCCCGCGCCTTTGGGAGGCTGAGGTGAGTGGATTGCCTGAGCCCGCGGGTTCGAGACCCGCCTGGGCAACTTGGCGAGACCTCATCTCTACAATAAATAAAACAATCAGCCGGGCGTGGTAGCGCGCGCCTGTACTTCCAGCTACTTGGAAGGCTGAGGCGGAAGGATCGCCGGAGTCCAGCGGGTAGTGGCTGCGGTGGCCGGGAGCGGCCACTGCACTCCAGTCTGGGTGACAGAGTGAGACTCCAACTCAAAAAAAAAAAAAAAAAAAAGAAAATCATTACTTTTTTAAAAAAAATACCTTTTCAACATATTTGCACCAAAGGTACTATATGCATATTGCAAAAGGTAGAATTTAGCCCTTCTAGGAACCAACCAAATGAAACCTACTTTTCTCCAATAGCAGAGAAAGAGAATATTCTGCAATATCTCACTGTGGTTTTTCTTTGTTAGTACCTTAAAAACACTGTAAATGGTAAAAGAGAATTGTGGTTTAAACTTCCAGAGGGCAAGATACTTTATCCCCAACTTCTTGATTTCTTCTTACAAATTATTCTCAGTAGAAAAATTAGACTCATTTTTTTTCACAAGTCTATGAGATAGACTACATAACATCCTAATATAAGTGGCCCTGTTGCATTTCAAATCTCTAGTCACTGGAACAATTGGTTGATTTTGGCAGTCTCCATGACTAATGCGCTAACTCCGACCTATTAAATGAACTAAAACCGAGTGTGTTTGAATATTGGGTCTACAGATAAGCCTATTGGGGACATTCAAATGAATGAGGTGGACTTGACTTTTCTGGTCCTTTCAGATTGCGTTCAGGAAAAAGGTTACATGACAATTTATTAGAGCCAAGCCAAAAACATCCCATTCCAAAAGTCTTTCTTTAAACAATATACCATCTTCGCATTTTGCTAAATTTTGTTACTTGGAATTAAAAGCTTATTAGAAGCAAGTCCTCTCTGCAAACTGACATATTCAATTACAGTCATCTGTTCTAGAGAACAGACTGTGTCTAGACAGAAGAATACCACCATGGCTTAGAAGGAATATGATGCGTTACAGAGGCTGATTCTTGGGCTGGGTGACTGTTTTTATGATCTGCATTGAGAACACCATGTGATACACTATTTTGCAGTTTCCCAAATGTGTGTAGGTATGAACGAACTCAATGACTACAGCAGTAAACAAAATGAGATTGAATTATGACGATGTGGTGGTGATGGGAGAAAAACACATCAGCCAAAGTTAAATATGAAACAGCAGCACTAAAAATGCAAAATAAAAGCAAACAAACAAAAACAGATTACTATAAATTAAAGCCAAGAGTCCAAGCTTTGTGGGAGAAAAAAATTCTAGCCTTTGTTCCATGTTCCAGGATCATAACAACTGTGTTCAGGGCGGGGGACATGGAGTTATTTATTCACATGTACATGTAATAAGAACAAGCAGTTGGCTGCCTATAAGAAATTTAGCATCTGTCTTGAGAAGCTTCCTCTCAAACACAACCATACTGAGTGCATACCATATGAAAGCGAATAGGCTAGGGGAACTGGCTGTTATTGATAGAAATTTGTAAGAAAGTAGTTTTCATGTTTTTAAATGTTTAGGCTTAGATGCATGTTTAGCGCTTCAGCAAACTACAACGCAGTAGACATGTTTGATCTTACACAGAATCTAAGTTTAAACCAATTTCCCTAAAGATGAGTTTACAAATGCTATAAATCACACATGCTTTGCAAAGCCATTGCCAACATATAAGAAAAGGATTCTGCTTCCCTCCACCCCCAGCCCCTGAAACTGGTCATCATTTTGAGAGACTGAAAATGCAATCATTGTCAATTTTCTCGTTTCCATGGCTTAGAAATTTGAGAAGGCAGGGGTTCATTTCTGAGTAAATTTGCCCCCTAGGTTAGAAAAGGAAGACGCAAATGAAAGGAGAGGACATAGTGCATGGTGGTTGCTAAGAAACATGCAACTGAACACAGGCTGCCACTTAATAATGGCCAGAGGGGGTGTGAGCTGTGATAACATCGTCCATGATAGCTCTGCCTCCCGGCCCAGCAGGGGCCACCGCTGTGGGTAAAATGAAAAGGAAGGCAGTCTTGTTAGGGAAAATGTAAGAAGACCTGGAAAGGGAAATGAAAGCCTGAGGTCCTTCTCATACTGGGATGGTGCTACAGGCGCCCTGAGGGAAAAGGCATGCTTTGTGTTATTTCTGCTAGTAATGAAGGTGAATGGAATTAGGAGTGATTCACACTCTGCTACTTGCTCACCTGGTAGCCGATAGCTCTTCTTTGAAAGACCTGGGTCCTGTGAGTTCATTTATCAGGACTCAATGAGTCAGCCTCTCTTTCTGACTTAATTAGCCTCATGGAAAGGAGAAAGGAACTTTAGCTCTGGCCAAGTGGGCTACCTAACCTCTAAACGCCACAAAACAGATGTGTTACGCAACAGACATGATCAGCACAGCCCAGAAGTTAGGAGTGCAGCCTCTAGGGTCTCACTAACCTGGGTTCAAGTCCCAATTCTTCCAGTTGGTGACCTTGGGCGAGTTACATGCACTCCCCAAGACTGGAAGTCCTCAATGTGTTTAATAGGGGCCAAATAATAGAACCTCCATGCATGCTTGTTTTCAGCCCAATGCCACTTCCCCCTTGCTTCTAGCAACAGACTTCCCCTCTCTTATTTTGGGAAATCCCTAGCCTGGCTCCAGAGGGGGTTGCCAATCAGAATCCCAACACCCCTCCCCAAACTACTCCACTTCAGCTACAGTAATTGGTCCAATTGGTGGGCAATGACTCAGACCATGCTGATCAGAATCCTGCCACTTGGATTTTAAAAACTAAGTTAGAGTCAAAGTTCAAGTATGATCAGGGAAGCATTTTCTTTCCAGTGGTGAAGTTGGCAGAGCTACAGTCAACCACATTTCCCACCACTGGATAAAGCTGGTCTACAAAGGAAGAGAATGATACTGACAAGTAAAAACACACAGAAACG
The DNA here is from genome assembly GCA_027257055.1 of Cephalopachus bancanus. Classification (NCBI taxonomy): domain Eukaryota; kingdom Metazoa; phylum Chordata; class Mammalia; order Primates; family Tarsiidae; genus Cephalopachus; species Cephalopachus bancanus. Next base: position 39,082 of record JAPVLO010001829.1, on the reverse strand, counting down.
GGAGAAAGAAGCTCTCAACGTCATTTGCATACCAAACTCCAGTTCCTGAGTTCCCCAGGACCACCCTTGTTCTTACCTCCCAAAGATCTAGATGACATTTATACTTGAAAATGCATGTAAAGTCTTTGGTACAGTGCCTGGCAGAGAGGATTTGATAACTGTTTAAATTATTATTAGTTGAAAGTTCTTGGAAGAGCTGCTTCTCACCTCATTTGCTCACTGAGCCCCACAAAAAGTGGCATTCCCAGAGTGGAGGGGGGAATAAAGTGACTACAGGGTGGTTATCTGCAACCAAGTGGCACTGCTGACAAGCAAAGATCTCTCTTATTCTACCACCTGACTCATGGGAGAAAGTTGCTTCAAATGCCCAGATTATACAGTCCAAATGGCATCATTCTTAGTGTCAAAGAAGTCCTAATTTTCACTAAGTTAAATGCACACAACAAAAAGAAAAGGAATGAACAGAAGCATTCCAAAGACTAGGTCCTGGCCCCACTGCTGACACTTGTAAGTTGAAGGCAGAGCATTACTTTGGGAAGGAGTGAAAATCGAGTTTGCCCTAATTGTTTTCAGCACTATTGAGGTCTCATCTTTTGACATGTGTACACTAGAGAGCTTAAGAATGTATGGAAAAATTGTTAATACTTTCCCAAAGGTACAGGTAAGAATTGGTGTGACTAGGGCTATTTCTACAAACGTAAAGAGGGTTGAAACAAACATTTAGCCCATCAATGAACATACTGAGCATCTTCTGTGTATTTGCCCTGAGGTTAGAGATGTATAACAAACCCTGTTCTTGTGGTGTTCACAGTCTGTCCACTGAAACAGACCACACATGGGGACTCAGAGAGAGGTGAAATTCCAGAAGAAGCAATGACTTAAATCTGAGAGGAGGCCAGTGAAGGAAACACAAAGGATTCTATCTAGGTTTTGACAGACACAGGGCAAAGAAGAGGAGGGAGGCATTCATGAACAGACAGAATTATATTCAAGGAGTCAGGATGGTGGGAGACTGCAGGTTATACTTGGAAAGAACCAAGAGACAACGTGGATTGTGACTAAAGCACAATATGTATCGGTGTAGCAGCCTTAATCTTTTATTGAACAATCTAGATATAGCTGAGGGCTGTTATATTCCTTGAGATCTCAGTACGATTGACCTGGACACTCCATGGCCAAACCCATTACCAACTTTTAGGTTTGTGCAAATTCAAAGCCAAGATTTCTGGGAATTTCTAGTGGGTTATGATTTCCAAGGTTGCTCAGCTTTCTGGATCCTGCACGTTTGACCATTGCCTCTTTGATTTTTGCTTTCAATTTCTATCCCAACAAAATCATTCATACACCTAAACTCACATTCTTGAGTTTAGGAGTCCTTTCTGAAGGTTTTGGTCCATCAAATTGCACAGCCATCTACCATTTTCTTAATCACTCTCTTTTCCATTATAGAGTCATTTGGGAATGCAAACTCTTCTTTCTGTATGAGACAGAACAATTATCTTCTGTCCATCTCGGGGCAAACCCTATTCCTTCACTTGTCTTGTGTCCAGTGGTTTAGAAATTGATTCAATTTTTTTTAATTTTTATTTTTGTAGAGACAAAATCTCACTATGTTGCCCAAGCTGGTCTCGAATTCCTGGCCTCAAGGAATCCTCTTGCCTCATTCAGCTCCTAATGAGACTAGAAATTGATTTTTGTTGCTTGAACAGATCTCACTGTCTACCCTACATGGCATGTCAAAAAATCCTTCTCTGGCTGGGCTCAGTGGCTCAGCCTGTAATCCTAGCACTTTGGGAGGCCGAGATGCATGGATTGACTGAACCCGTAGGTTCGAGACCAGCCCTGGTGACTCAGTGAGACTTCGTCTCTACAATAAATAAAAAATTAGCTGGGTGTGGTAGCGTGTGCCTGAAATTCTGGCAACTTGGAGGACTGAGGCGGAAGGATCACTGGAGCCCAGAAGGTTGATGCTGGGGTGGCTGTGACTGTGCCACTGCACTGAAGCCTGGGAGATGGAGTGAGACTCCAACTAAAAAAAAATATGTATTTCTCTAATAAGAATTCTAATATGATATAAAGGTAATTGTAACTTTTCCATCACTTCACAGATTAACCATACATAATTTATTAAATGAAAATCATGTGAATTGCTATGGAGAAGGTGAGAGGAAAGAGGAAGAGAGGACGTGAGTGAGAATTGTGGTTGTACTGCCAATGCTGTTGGTACTCAGCTAAGAAGATAGAGGGGAGCCATTGAATGCTTTGGACTTGAAAGAGGCTCAAGCCCTTGTTGGTGGGATCAGCCTGGAAACAGGAAGAAGAATGGATGCGAAAGAAGAGCATTCTCAGTCCATCACATAGCTGAGGACAGAGTTGAGGAGGACTGGCATGATAGCAAGAGTTAATGCAGTGACAGTTGGAATATGAGTTCTTTAGAAACCTACAAGTCAGAGAAATCAAAAACATTTGCAATTCATTTTTATTCAAAGATATAAATTTCAAGGGAGAGCAACTCTTTCAAAGTTACCACCTTATGTCATCATTTAAGTGATGCATGCATTTTCTTAATCAGGGCAAAGGATATGAGTGATAACAAAATCAAATGATGGTTGATGACTTTTGAAATCCATTTTAAACATTATTTCACATGCTTTAATTTCTTTAGAAGTCTATCTGGTTTGACTATTTGAGATGGTCACTAGAACTTTCCTAGGTCTTTTTGTGATCTCAAATGCTACTTTGTCCTGGCCTATTAAATTATTGCAGTTATACCTTACCATTTACCTGATAAAGAACAATTTGTGTTGTGTGTTTTAAATTATTTTCTTTAGACTTTAAACTAATTTAGGCACAGAAGTCTTTCTATCTCGTTACTTTCCCTGTTGTGGGTATTCGGAATCTACTCGTTATGTGTTTCCTCCTTGCAACCCCAAATTTGTGTTCTCTGTAAGAAGACATGTGTAGGCACTTGAGATCTGTACACACCTTCTAAAAAAATTCTTTGCATAATATCTATGCTCCTTCAAAACCACAAGCTACAAACACCAGGCCTGCTCTTAGAAAGAAGAGGAAAAAATTTTTTTTAAGCATGTTCATTTTTAAGCTTATGGGATCCATTTAGTGAGCAGGAGATGATAATGGTTCATGAGATTCTAGTGGCCCCAATCATTAGGAGTTTATGCAGTCTTGCTGCCCTGGGACTCATATATTTCCGTTGACAACTGGCTCCAGCTTCTTCCACCCAGCTGGCCTCTTTCCTGCATGCTGTCCCCAGGGCCTCCCTCCAAGCAGCCCTACTGTTCTCTGGCCCTAGCCCATCTAGTAGGCTGTCATGCAAAGACACAGAGCCAGCAGCAGCAGCAGCAGCAGGGCCAAGGTTCCACTGTCCCAGGGTCAGATTCAATTTCCAATACTCTTCTACAGGACAGAAAACAGTTAAATGTGAAAACTCACCTTTGATTTATGAGGTGTACTTTGTGGAATCTGAAATGAAACAACAAATCGAGATAGTACAAGTTGATATTGCTAGCATTAAAGATGTATGTACTATTCCAAACAACTCAGAGAAAGGTCTGAGCTATATAGATAAGTGCATATTCTTAGGTCACTGATGCCTTACATTGAGACAAACTTTTTTTCTTAATTTATATGAATTGACCATAATGTTGGGGAGTCATCACCTGAGAAATGTATTGCTATGAGTTAACCTATTCCTGAAAGCAAGTGGAAACTATAATCATTATAATAAAGTGATTGCATGAAAACAAAGTAGGATTCAGGGAGATGTAAAACTAATTTCATGGTTATCAATATAAGCATTGGTGGTTGTGTAGCATGTATGTGATGTCACCCTAAAGAAGAATGACCTCATCTACAGTGTGTGGTAGATGGCGGCTTGTAAGCCAAGCAGGGGTTTGACCTCTAATACTTTAAGTCTCATTAATTAAACCTGTGTCAGAGAAACCTAAGGAAGGCACACACAGGTGTTGTAATAAAGCAAGATAGTTTTGCAAGGATCTCTTCTTTCTACTGCTTCTCTGCAGTCCATTCTAGAATGACGCAAGTTTCTCATTTATTCAAAGCAGATTATTTCTGGAAAGCTCTAAGGCCATCCATGTGCATATCTGCACTATACAATGTCAAGTGTCTTGCTTATCTTTACTGTCAGAAATGCCTCTCTTAATAGCCCACTATCGCCCCATGCTCTCTTCCAAACTTCTCTGAAATTTTCATCAAGGAGGCGCTTCCTGGATGTTTGACAAGACCAGAAAGAGCTTTGTTTCCAGGATACTGATAAACTGCAGACATTATGTGGAGGAGGAAGACCCAAATGGGCTGAGCAGAGATGTCATCACTAGAAAGGAGTGAGCTTGAGGAGAAGACCAGAATGTTGCTACTCAAAGTGCAGCTCATGGTCCAGCAGTGTGGACAACTTCTGGAAGTTTGGGAAGTACAGAACCTCATGTTTCACCTCAGGCCTGCTGAGTGAGAGTATGCATTGTAAGAGGATGATTTGTGCACATTACAGTTTGTACTGACCTTGAAGAAAGAGGAAAAGCACTGTTAGAAAGAGAGATGGTCAAACCAAGATGACCCAAGAAATGGTTGAGAATAAATAGGCTATTTTGCCAAGGACTCTTCTGGAGCAATAGTCTACTCACTGGTTTCTAAAGCAGCTTGGGCATCTGATTCATTGCTTTCAAATATATAGTTTCAGATCACACCCCAGAGTTTCAGATTTCATCAATCTGAGGAGGGATCCAGGAACCTCCATTTTTAGCAAGCACCTGGGTGATTCTCCTGGAACTGGTTGGTATTCGGATCTTCTATAGATCATTCGGTGTCCCAACTAGCTACTCTTCAACCTCTGAGCAGTCATAGAACTTTTCAGTCCTTTGTAAGATCAGAAAAGACCTTGATTTAAGAAAATCAGGAGATGAGTCCTGGAAAAAACTATTGCTGGTCCTAAGCCACCATTAAAAATTCCTGGCCAACAACATCAGAGTCTGGTTGCTGTATAACCCAATAACATTCTCAAATCGATGGCTACTTTCAGACTTGTTAGCCAAGTAGATTTGAAGTTATAGACCTACATTTGATATGGCCCTGGCTAGAGTCATCCAAGACAGCAGATGAGGTGGGAGTCTGTTTTTAGAAGTACATTTGTGAACACACATTTGTTGAGGGGAAAACGCAATGATTCAGAATGTGGGGTGGGCATAGGGTTGTGTCTTCAGCATCACAGTCACGACTGACTGTAATGTTGTGATCTCATCAGAAAATTATAAAGTACCAGTATAGGGGACATTGTTTCACTCAGATAATTTTCTCACTTAAAACAAGGGTTTTCATTGTCTGAAATAAAAAAGGAAATTTCTAGCACTTGCCCTCTCTGTCTCCTCCTGATTCTTCAGAAGAAAGTCCCACCTCTCCACAGTATCCACTTCTCTTCTGAAGTCATAGGAAGTCAGAGAGCTTCTCTTGCAAGGGACCTTACTTCACTTACCAGCAGAGTTGGGAAATAATTTCCTTTCCTCCAAAGACACCAATGTAAAAAATGTAGCATGGGGGCCAAGGGTGTGAATTATTGGGTTAGTCTACCTACTTCAAATCCTATTAGCCTCTAAAAAGCTATGAGACCTTGAACAAGTTCCCCAAAGATCCTGTGCTGCCGATTGGCACCTAAACATGGGATAATCACAATACCTGTGTCACAGCTGTTGAAAAGATGACATGAGAAAATGTAGGGCTATCAGTCTAGTAGACAGCATTGTCAATCTGCTTTCTAAATAGCCCCTCTACCTACAATCCTGCAAGAGCCCACAAAAGCCAAGCGCTTAGACACGCTCCACCCCCTGCAGAGAAACCAGTACTCAAGTGGGGATGTTGTTCTTTAGTGCAGCCAGGGGAGGACAGGTTTCTCTGCCTTTCTCTTGCTCACCTCATTTCTCAAATTCTTGACCCCACTACAGTTTTTTCTTCAAAAGAAAATCTTGAAAGGCCTTCCTTCTAACTTGCTCAATTAGAACATACCTAACCTTCCAAAGGACTTGTCCCTACCTGCCTTCATCCAAGTCCCCTTCCATCTAGTGCTTTTGGCTTAGAACTAGTTAGGATGAAGCCTCCTCCTCTGTAAGTCCAGCCCCTTTCTGCAGGTAGGTGCCTGCTGAATTTGGCCCTTGGGGCCCTAGTTTGCTCAAAAAGCTTCTATAGTATCAAGAGGAAATGGGAATAAGATGTGTTGTGAAAAAGGGAGGGTGGAAACAGAAATCTTAAAAGAGAAAACAAATAAATGCTGAGCACCCAGCTTCCACGTGTAAATTCATGAGAGTCGCGAGATTGCAGAACGGTGGCGGTAGTTGGCTGGCTAACTGGAAGGATGAACAGTGCTATGTGCTGGTTTGGCTGAAAAGACTGTCTTCCCTAGTAAGCAAATTATTGATTATAAACTGTTATGATTCCTTTGGAGCCATTGTGGCCAACCCTATTATTCCATCTGCCTTAAATGCCTGCTGTGTTCCCATGCCAAAACCCTTATGAAATTTCCACTGGAAAAAAAAAATGAGTAGCAAATTTGGGTCTCAGTGCTCATATATAATTTCAGATTTCATTAATGGTTATTAAATATATGCCCTGAGGAAGGATAAAGTTCCTCATATGAATGGAAAGAGAATTGAATTTATAAATAAGGTGACTTTGTTTTCAAGGACTGTTCATTAGACATATCCAGGGCACATTTTTAAACATTCAAATGAAAGGTGTTTAAAATCTCACAGGATAGAAAATGCAATGTTGGGGAAAATACAGTCTTGCTCAAAAAAAGTTTTAAAACGACTAAGTCTGAAGCATTTTTCTCTGCTTGGAGTTTGAAAATGAATTCTGGGGAAAATTCAAAAAAGTTGTAAAATATTTATATATTGTGCTCCCCCAAATATATCCACATTAAGAACATGTGGGTGGACCTATTGGTAGCTAACTGCATGCAAAAACGAATGTTGAAAAATTTTTATTAATCTTCTTTTAAGAACCACAATTTTAAAAAGATTAAAAAAGGCTATTTAAGTAATTGTGACTAGGCAAAACCCTTTGAAGTTTTAGGCTACTAAGCAGCATAACCCAGAAAATATTTTCTTTAGTAGGAGTTGTCAAAAGTCCAAGTAAACAAATTCAAATCCTTTTCAGACCTGTTGCAAATCTCCTGAAAAGCCATATAAATGGTATAGTTTTAGCTTAATGTGACTAAGTATATGGAGGAGGTTTGAAAGAGATATTTCAGTTGTCAAATGTTTGGAGGAATAGAGCAGTTGCTTTTTTTTACAATATGAGGGCAAATACAATATTTGCCTGAATGCCAAAATCCTAAGGAGAGATACTGTTGAATTCCAGACATTTTTGTATCAGGTGAGTTCTCTGACATCTATTTACACTGAATTGTCTTACTAGCAAAGAATAAAGAGAAATGTGTTGTTATCTGTTGGCCCGCTGCTACATGAGCCGCTGTCAGAGATAAAATGTACAGAAAGTCTTCAAGCATATTGGGTTCAAATACTAGCTTTTCTCATCAAAAAATGAACTTTGCTATAATTTATAGCAAAAATTGCTTTTGTAAATAACCTTAACATACACTGTTGAAGCAATAAAAAAAATTCTATTTGAATTTCTTCTCATAAGAATCCCTGAAATGAAATTTTATCTTTTAAAATAAATAATTCCTGAACAGAGAGAGACTGAGATCAATAACTCCTCCCCTCTTGCTTTATCTTGTATTCATTTCCTGAGTGAGATACACTGTGTGATATAGATGTGATTATCCTGATCTGTGGGACCAGAGGGCCATTTTCTACTGGCCACACAGTGTGCATGATCAGTCTAGGGTCTAGGGAACATTTCCTTCACTGCAGATGAAAATTCTCATTATTTAAAAAGAGTAATTTTCAATTGTAGAATACAGCAAACATAATTTTCACTTTTATTGTTTTGCTAGGTAGCAAAATTCAAAGAAATTGATATCAAACATATAAAAATGTTGGGTTTTACATTATCCTCACAATAGTTTTCTTATAAGTTTGATTCTAAGATACATGATTTTTACCAGGCTGTTGCTTATACCCACAGTACAACGCCAAAAAACTTGTAGGAAAAGTTTGAAAAAGTCATCCTAAAGTGATATTAATAGAAGGGGATAAGCATGAAAATGTTAGTGTAAATCCTACTTAGCTAGTTAAAAGTTGGACTGTGGTTGAAGTTTGTAGACTGATGATTTAAGCAGAGACGCTTTGGGAAAATAAGCAAAAAGCAATGCAAATCCAAATATGTCCTCCATTAAGCTATAGAGCAGTGAAAGAAATTCATGGAGAAGAGTGTGGAGAACAAAAATCGACTTCTCTTCCCGAAACAGTAGAGAAAAAGTAGAAAAAAAGAAGACTATTGAAACATTTTCATTGTCTAGTATAGATTTTTTGTTGTTCAGGTTGGTGATGGGAAATAATAACTAACCTGGCAATGAGCATGGAAAAATGAATTTTAAAAATCAACAAACTAAATGTCAAATAATGTTTTCACGTAGCAAAGGGAGGTATCTGTCATTTCTCACGGAGCATGGGAAAAAGAACAGATTTACACCCTGTTTTGTGGCAAAGACATTTGGTAAAAGGCAGACTACAGCATGGCTAAAACAGAATCCCACCAACCCCCAAACCAGGGGTCCTTATCGACAGCATAAAAGCTCAGGTGGCAGCTGTGGAATTCCAGATGAACTAGTAAATGTGGAGCGAGCCAGCCTAGTTCAGCAGGAAAGAATGTCAACAATTTACCCTTGGACGCCCGGGAGCGCGTTGTGAGCACATCTCTTTATAGTTTTCAGAGAAACAGGCGTGTGGAGAACAGCTCAGGGAACTAAGAAACAGTTCCAGAAATTTCAGAAAGTCAGAGAAGGCCCGCTGAAGGAAAGACACTCAAGAACAAAATAGAGGTGGAAAAACTGGTGAAAAGGAGACTGTTGGTTTTGATTTTCTGCTGCTAAATGCTTCCCCATGCATGCACACCCACACATTCAGAATTTACAAGGAAGCAGGAAAGGAAGATACACTCTGTAAAAAAAAAAATCTAATGAATAGAATTCTGCTCATGATATGAACCTGTCACTAATTTTCTTGGTGACATGACACCACTTTAAGAAATGGAATGAACAAGTTATAAAGGACATAATCCGTTTCTCTATATATGCACACAGGCACATGTCTACAACCTTGTATGGAGAAACAAAATGAAGAACACGTAGAAAACAGCCATTTATGACACAGGGGATTTCTACAGTCCATATAAGTTAAGCTCTTTTGGAAAGAGAAAAAAATCCCATGCTATTTATTTTCCAAGTGTTTTCAAACAAGTTTCTCAGGCTATTTGATGACAGATGTCATGTAATCATACATGAGCGAGCAGTGAAATTAATAATCCAGACATTGCACGGGTGGAGCAAGATACAGCAGTCTCGTAAGGAGCTTTTAATTCTGAGAAGAACATTTCTAACAGAGTATTAGAATCAATTTTATCTAATTAATATGCTAAATCATAGAGGGAACAAAGAAAGACAAGTAAAAACATGTAAGGTTTGTAGACTTGCAGCGTTTCCAGGCAGAGAGAGGCCTTTGGGAGTCTCCAGTCCAACTCCCTTGCTTTGCAGACAGGAGCCTGAGATCACGGACATTCCTACCCTATGAAGTCACACACACAAACTCAGGTCAAGGCTATGTGTCCAGTCATTTATATGTACATCAGAAGGGGGAAATATACACGCACTCAACACGGAGAAAGAAAGAATGTAAAAAACAATGCAGCGTGCTCTTGTGGCAGCATGTTCTCCTTCTGGAAAAAAAAAACTCGCATGCTTTTTGTGTGTGTTTTTTCATCAGATGTGAAGGCAAACCTTCCCGTTGTGAGCTGAAAGCTCAGATGGCAGATACAGACTTCCAGATAAAGTAAAAATGACAAGGGGAGGGGGGCAGAACTCACTTGTAAAGCCTGCCAGCCATTTCCAAGAGCACTGGACCCCAATTGATTGTCAGGTTATCTCTCTGTTGTCCTCAGAAATTGGAGGCGCTCTTACCCTGTTTGAAAGCCACTTTCTTCCTTAAATCCCCAAATGAGTCTATAGTACTCAGTGATTTGTCACAGAAACAAAGATCTGAGTACCACATATACTCACTCATAAGTGGACCCTGAACATTTATCATAATACTATAAGAAAGGGATTGGCAGGAGTGGGACACTGCCGGGGTGGGGTGGGGGACACATAATATCAATAAGGTGATCCACACTTCACCTGTACGATGACCACATATGTACCTAACCCTCAATTGTACCTCACATTTTTAAAATATAATAAAATAAAATAATTTTTAAAAATCCCCCAAATGAAAATCTCCTCTATGCCATGAATACCAGGAGCACTCGGTCTCACTCTCTCATAGCATTTTCACTGCTGCCCGTGTGCACCCAGACAACCTAGCATGTGGTCCTTAAAGTTGAGCATCAGCATCTGCTGAGGGGCTTGCTAAAACAGATTTCTGGGTTCGATCCCCAGTATTCCTGACTCAGTAAGTCTGGATGGGGCCTGAGAATTTGCATTTCTGACAAATGTCCAGGTGATGTGGCTGCTGCTGGTGTATAGATCACACTTGGATCCTGCATATTGCACTAGCACAATCTAGGTTTGTTGAAATTGCATTTCCAAGTCGATGGATGAAAATGATGTCTTTTACTGGACCACATAATGGATGTGTGCGTCTGTCACCTGCAGATGAAAGTGGTGGCAAAGCGTGAGATTTCTAGCACAGCCATCAGGAAAATATCGACAAGTATCCGTTAGAAAAATGTTCCAAAGAGGAGTTTAAATGATCTCCATAAGCAAGATCAATGGGATGAAACATTTTTTAAAAAGTTGTCTCAGCAATAAAAGTAAAAATGAATAATTGCCACAATTGTTGACGTTTATGCATGCAGTTCCAAGAAGTGTGGGGAATTTTTATAAGTCATTTTTGGATTAAAGTATTTCTGAAACTATCTCATTAGAAAAGAACTTTTACATTATTGAAACTTTACATCTGAATTCTTACTTTTTAAAGAGAAGTATTACATAGTTTAAGCAGGACGTTCTTATTCTTGGATTTTACTTTTTAACAGGAAATGGAACTCTATCAAAATAAGGCAATAAACGTCCTGCTTATGTGTGCTATTCTGAACAATGTAGTTATTTATAAAGGGGGTTTCCATTTTGACTAACTCAATATGTACCAGAAAAAATAACTTAAACACAAATTTGAGAGCAACTCAAAATTGTACTTATTAATCCTAATAATGGTTTTAAACCATATTGATGTACATTAATTGCTCTCATAATTCACTTTATATTTTGCATTAAAGACTAGTTTATATATCAAGACAAAACAGAAAGCATCTTGTTCTAAATTTGTTGATCTGTTCTCCTTATCAACTTCATCTGAATCTGTAGGCCATTGACAAAGAGTTTTGTCAGGTCTCCAAATGGCTCCATGTCTTCCTGAAGCCAATCTTCAAGTACTACTTTTACTATATCTCTCTCCTCCAAATGTAACTAAAAGAGATTTAATGTCTTGTTCGCAAGCTTCGAGAAAAGCTGCAAAAATTTAAAGAATGCCAATCACAAATTATATCTATATAACAAACAGATGAAGTGAACTATTTAAAATCTGTACACAGTTAATGAATTTTACACTGGCAGGCAAATGATTACAGATGTTCCCACAACATAACCTTTCCCATTTTGAGTCTTTTATCCTGTAAAACACTCATTTCTGTCTCGGGAGCTCCCACCTGGAAAATACTCCTTTTTCAACGGGCACTGACAACACACATGTATGTTATTCTTTTAACGCACTGAAGAAGGTATGGCTGAAATCATGCAATCTTTCTAGGAATTTCACTTTGGAGATATGTGATAAAATATCACCATAGAAGGAGCAACTGGAGATATTTACTTCTAAGTGAGCCAGTGCTGATGCTCCATTTTGCACAACATTTTCATATTTGAAGGAGATTGAGGAGAAAGGCTGGTGACACAGGGAGGAACCCAACTCTGGGTGGGGCCTAAAGGCTTTGGGGTGACGGGCTTTAATTATTTTCAAAACTTTCTTCTGCAGCGGGGAGGACATGGAAGAGGATCACACGGGCACACCAAATCTGGCTACCAAAGCGATGGCCTTTGGTGATCTATGCCAGTGACTGGGAGATAATTGTATTCACTTTCTTCCTTCTCCTTTTTGCCTTCACCTGCAGGATGTTTATTCTGCTTACCTTTAACACCTGTGTCCTCTCCCTCCTCAGGAGTGCTCTGACCTCGCCCCCTTTGTCATTTTCATCACTGTGTTGCCTGTTTCATATGTGAATCTCTGCACCCTCTTCACTTGCACAAGTTCTCATTCTCAACTCCTCTTTTCAAGGACAACTTTGCACTCAGGTTTTCTAGCAGAAGAAATACCTGTGTGGTTTGTAAAGCACAACTTAAAGACAGATATAAAAATTTTTCTAAGCAAGTGAATTCAGCAGCTTGATGTATTATGCCAGAGAGGCCAAGTAGGAATCTGAGTTGGAGATATCTGTTGACCCCTGAGCACATAGCCTTCTCCTCATAGGTTCTCTCATGTAGTCACTGCAAGATTCATACAAGCCTTCCTTTGAGGTACATACAAAATTTGTTAGTGAAATCCTCATACAATTCTGAGAAGCACTTTTTCCAGCTAATCAGATTTTGGAGTTGAATGTATTGCATTAATTTGACTACCAATTACACTTCTGACAGATCAATCAACACTCAGTGAGTGCAAGTGTTCTAGATTGTCAAGGGCCGGTGAAGGCTTTCATTGGGGGAAAGAAAAGAACATACTGCCTTTTATTAATCTAAAATTGTACCACTTTTCTGATGGTTATTGCGAATACCACTCACTCTTCGTTCTTCTGCTGGTTTGCTTAGTTGAGTCCCCCTCTCCCCAAAGACATAAGAAGAATGTACTATCATTCTTCACTCCAAAACTGTAAAATGACTTTCATTTTCTTGGATATGTCTCAGATAGCAAGAAGATGAAATAGTCACATTTCCTTTTTATACTGTTCCCACAATTATCTCATAAACGTGTTTTTACTGCAGTGTTACTTGGGAGGAGGAATATTAATATGGAATTGTGTCTTTGTCTTAAAAAACAAACAAAAAACCTACACACTCTTGCAAAAAAACCAAACTGCATTGCTCTAAGTGTCTTAATCATTGCGAAAGTCTATAATTGCCTAGCTTGCTCTTCCAGCATGAGTAGAATCTATAGAATATTTAAGCCATCAATACCTCCTGCCTTGAAATGAATTGTCGCAGCTTCAATATCACTTTATTTTCTATTAATTGACTGTATGAGTGCCTGAGAACGGCAGGAAGTTATTATCCCATCACACAGCTGGGATCAACCATTATCTCTCACTCAGAACAACAGACAGTAAGAAGATGATTCCTTTTACCAACATGTAGACTAATAATACTTTTAAGTAAATTGTTCAAAGAGGCTAATTATGTGAATCCTGTGTTCAGTTCCTTTGTTTTACACACACACACATCTGTGCAGTATTGAATTTTCTGTAAGTGAAGAAGATGCTGCTTTCCTTAATTGGTAATGATTTATTTATTTAATAAATGATGCTATACTCAACTGGGCACCAAGAGAGTCTTGATCTCTAACCAAGTACACTGGAGTGCTGGCTACTCTTGGGGCAGAGTTTAATATAAAACAGGTGTCAGATGGTGGAACAGGTCCAAGGAACTCTTTGTGAGGTTGTCTGTCTAGGATCTTCCATGTGGACCTCATATGCTGCTCTCTCATGAAGTCTTGGTAAAAACAATAATTAGTTACAGGGTAATTATGATGGAAAATAAGCACAATTCGGGGCATGGCTTTCAGATAATCCAAACTTGCAACTTTTGGAACAAGGTCTTTTTCATTTTAATCAAATCTATGAGAGGAAGATTGACCCTAATCCTTCATCTTTTCTTGTATCTCAGCCCTTTGCCACAGTACATTGTGCTCAGGGGGCACTTCTCCTCCTCTTAGCTTGGCCACCTGACTTGTCTCAGCCATGGAATGAAGCAGAAGTGACAGTGTACCATCCTAAGCCCAGGCTTCAAGAGGTCGGGTGTGTTTTTTCCACTTGCTCGCTTTCAGCTCTGCTACTGCCATGAGAAAGACATGCCTAGTCTTGTGGGTCAGTACCGAGAGGAGGATGACAGGCACTTAGAATACAGACCTCCCCACCAAGCCCAGCCTGGTCAATCCCCAGTTGACTGGCAGACTTAGAGACACAATTAATGATAGTTGTTCTAAGTCACTAAGTGCGGAGGTGGTTTATTATGAGATATTAGCTAACTGATAAATTGTTAAGTTACTATCAGGCACTGATTGGCAGTGGTTCTCGTGATCAGTTTAGCTAAAATTTGATATAACAATATGTTAATATTACTCAATATAATCTTAAGGGAATGGTAATAGAAACATATCGGCTCTATTTTGCTAGAGTCAAATGGCTCTGTATTCATAGAGAGGGAGTGTTCCCTTATCTTCTAGAACCTCAGTTTGTGCATCTGTGAAACAAGAATTGCAAATACTTATCTTTAAAAGTAGGAATGGATAAAGTATGTAATTTATATGTAACTTTTACATGGCAGAACAATAAATGTTAGCTGTTATTTTTACTAAATACAAAGAAAGTCTATTTATACTTGGGTTATTATTTGTACTTTTCAAAAATTTCTTTTAATATTTTACTCATTTTCTTCGGGTTTCATTTATATAGCTCCTCTTTTCTTTGCCTTAAGTCTTTTGAAAAATTCAAGTATAAAGTCTACCATTCTTTTTACCCAGGGTCCAAAAGGGATGATTTACCAAAAATGATAAGTCCCACTGAGCTATTTATACTGCTCTGGACACAAGTTTCATGTTATGGACAAATATATATATATTTTTTGAGTTGGAGTTTCATTCTGTCGCCCAGATTGGAGTGCAGTGGCATGCTCCCGGCCACCGCAGCCTCGACCTGCTGGGCTCCACTGATCCTTCTGCCTCAGCCTTCCAAGTAGCTGGAACTACAGGCGTGCGCTACCATGCCCGCCTAATTTTTTGATTTATTATAGTGATGAGGTCTCGCCAAGTTGCCCAGGCAGGTCTCGAACCCGCAGGCTCAGGCAATCCACTCACCTCAGCCTCCCAAACCACGGGATTACAGGCTGAGCCACCGAGCCCAAATTTTTAAGCACAAAGATCTTTTGAAGGAAAATCAAGCCTAGCAGATCATTAAATGTTTTCCTTACATATTAATGTTCTCTTCCCTCCTGTCTTCCATAAACTTCCTTAAATAAGTATTAGATATGTTAGATGTTTTCTAATCTAAACCCACGGCCCACTGTGTATAAAGCAGTGACAACAACAAAATGGTTGCTTTCCTTTGTTGTAGCTAGAGAAATAATCGTGGTTAAGACAGGACTGTCAAGTAATTTTACCAGAAGTGGGCAAATTGTTTCTGAAAAGAGTCTGATAGAACATATTTTCTGCTTTGTTTGCCATACGATCTCTATAGCAACTATGCAACTCTGCCATTGAGCATGAAAACAACCATGGACAATATGTAAAGAAATTTACATGGCTGTATTCTAACAATATTTTGTATACAAAAACAGGTGGGCTATAATTTGCAGACAGTCAGTATAAACAATAAACTGTAAGACAAAACCATGTTGTAAAATTAGCCACACTCAAGTTCAAATATTCATCAATATGATGTCTGTAATATATATAAATATTTCTTGGGTTTACCTTTTAAACATTAAAATTGCTTTTTTAAAGTTCTGTGTAGGATAATCATAAAGTTGAGTTTTACTTATTTTAGCTACTATCATGATCCTAAGTCTCCCAACACTTACAGAATAGAATTTCTTAGGACAAATTCTGTCTGGTAGGTTGAATTAATTCAATTTCTACCTAAATGTTCTGTTTAGGACATTCATTCAGTTATTTCTACATATACCAGCATTGGGTCTATGTAGCACCAATGTTATAGTATTTCCACCCATTCACATGCTATGACATCCTTTTTTGATGGTGACCATATTTAGGCAATACACTTTTTGTTTTCTGAATAGTAATCAAAGGAATATCAATGGAAATATATATTTTCCCCAAGACTTTCATGTGGAACCTCTCCTAGGCTTCTGAAAGCTCATCAGGGAGGCATACTCTAACACCATTTTTATTTAGCCCTCATCATGTTAACAGGCTCTTGCACAAACCCAATAATCACTGTGGCTCACCCTTGTGAAAACTGGCTAACTAACATGCTCAGCCCATAAGAAACACATTAGGGAAAGGCAAGCATATTCTCTGGATTCACACTCACCCAGCCGCCCAGACACACTCAGGAAGCATTCACATGCAAGCTCAGTTTGGTGTGCAGATGTTGGTGAATGGTTTGTGAAGACCTCCATGATAGTATCAAGTCTGCTGCAGAGTAAACTAGCTCAAGATGAAATTTTTCCAGGTTTTCATCGTTAAAAGGTTTCATTTACCAAGATGAGTTTCAGCAATCTCACAGTGTGACATTGATTTTATCATGTAATTTAATCTGTCCTTAATTTCAAAGGGTGGTATTCTGAGATAAAGCTAGACTATGCAGAATATTCCTCTTGTGAGGCAAGATGCAAGTTCCTCCTGTCTCCTTGAAGAAATGATTTATCATGTAGCATGTGACTGATCAAGTCATAGGATTCCCTTTCATCTCTAAGCTTGTCTGTAGTCCCAGCTTTTAAAACTCTTTTTTTTTACTGTCCAGATTTTGATTATTTTTGGTTTTAAACCATTATAGCCAAAAATGTTGCCAATATGGGCTTTTTAAAATTCCAGTTTATCACTGTTAATGTTAAGGAACAGTCAAAAAATTTATGTGAAACTAGAGTTCTGGTTGGAAAAATAAGCTCGTGTAGAAACATCAGTGTTAAAAAAAGAGGAAGAAACATCAGTGCTTTTAAAAGCTCATTTCTCAATACCATATGAAAATATGTGGATGTTTTTGTGTAACATTTGTTAATAAAAAGCTAAAAGCTGACACAAAACCCTTTTGTCTAATGTCATGGATATGAAAAGAGAAAGAAAGAAGGAAGGAAGGAAGAAAAGAAAGAAAGAAAGAAAGAAAGAAAGAAAGAAAGAAAGAAAGAAAAAAAATAAATAAAAAACCAAAATGATACTCAATTCCCAGAATCAGTTTCTTGCCTTAGGGGCTGAGCAGGGGACAGACAGGGAGCAGACTTGAGGGCACTGATGGGGTATAAGACAGAGAACAACACTATCATGCCACAATGACCCCATAGCTCTGTCTCCGTCTTGGGTGGAGAGTTGGTAGTCCCAAGCTAGTTGTTCTTAGCATGTGTGTGAGTGTGTGTGATTGTGCTCATCAGATAGCAGAATTTTTGGTTGTCACAACTGGAGAGGGGGTGTTACTGTCATTTTGTGGGTAGAGAATATGTGGGAAGCTACATACAAATTCTACATCCTACAATGCACAGGACAAGTGCCAAGCCTGGCCTAGGGAGGCAGGTATGAGAGTGTCTGGTGAACACAGGCCTCCCTATAGGAGCAGCAGTTCTAAGGTTCCAGTTGATGTGTTCATGAGGGAATGTTCCATACAGGAACAGAACCAAAGACTTAAGACTTCTTCAGAATAAGATGAGATGACTTCAAAATTATCTTTAGAGCCAGATGAGAAGAATTATCTTAAACGATTTTGCCAGAAAGACAATACAAAGAAAGCTGATTTCTTTCAACCTAAATTGGATTAAATAATTGGGTGAAAAAATGGACTTGGAATAACATGTTGAAATAGTAACTAAAAAAAAATGTTCTTTGGAGTTTGAGGCACACACCCCTTTACATCCCACATCCTAGGTTAAGCCTGTAACCATAAGCCGCCATATTAGCATCCTCAGTCAGCCTGTAATGGAAATTTAATGGATATAATAAATGAATTTCAGTTATCTTTTTTTTTTTCAAAGTCTCTCTATGTCACCCAGGGTGGAGTGCAATGGCATGATCAAAGCTCACCGCAGCCTCAACCTCCTGGGCTCAGGTGATCCTCCCTACCTTAGCCTCCCAAATAGTTGGGACTTCAGGTGTGTGCCATCACACCTGGCTAATATTTTTTTTTTAAATTTTTTGTAGAGACGATTTCTCGCTATGTTGCCAAAGCCGGTCTCAAACTCCAAGGCAATCCTTCTGTCTCGGCCTCCCAGAGTGTTAGGATTATAGGCATGACTCATCACGCTTGACTGAGTTAACTTTTTTGTTTGAAATTGAGGAATACATTTAGTAATCATAGGGACAGTCTGAATATGTGAATGAAGACATAATATTTAGGAGATTTTGGTACATTAGAAAATGGGCATATTCACTTAGTCAAATATTTGCCAAATGATTAAGGGTCTTAGCCTTTAAATGTAAAAATTGACTTTAGACTTATGATTGTAAGTTGAAAAGTATAGTAAGATTTTACTGTTTGGTAAATAATATTGTATTCTTCAAGGCGACCTTTCAATTCCCTAAATAAGTATGAGTATTCAAATTATTTAAAAAACTAAAACACTTAAAAGCTTAAATGGAAAAATCTAAATATTTAAATGTTTTATAGGTAATACATTGAAGTATTTAAAGTGTAAATAGTAATGAGATTAAATACACATATTTATTGAATAAATGAATGCATTTACTAGATTTATAAAAGTTGCTTAAGTTTCTAAAAAGCGTTTCCTTGTTGGGGTTGTAAGTTTGCCCAGATAGATAGATACTTGAATGGTTAAACAGAAAACTGAATATATTAACTTTGTAAACATAGGTGAAAATGTATAAAGAATTTTAGTTAAGTTTATAAATCTGAGCAATTGTTTGAGTTTAGATTGCTCAGTTCAAATTCAACACTAACCAAAACCCTCTATGAAACTATATGTTTCTGCTACATACAAAAAGATACTGGTATTATAAGCTGAAAAATAAGACTTATAAATTAAACTTAAAAGCTTGAAGAATATCTTGATTTCATAACTTAAATAAATTACTATCAATTTAATGCCTATATAACTGTAAATTACCTTTTCTACACCAAAAGAACGAACGAATGAGAAAAAGAAAGTGCCAATCTTAGATATTTAAAAAATTGTCAACAACAGTCAAATTGGTCTTTGAGCAATCAAGAAATTATGTTCTTACTGAACAAAGGGGGTGTGTCAGAAAGGTGCGACAGGGATACTGAGGACATGGAATCAGTCTCTATAATCTTATGTCACTGGTTCCAAAGCCACATGAGTTTTGGAGCCAACTCTATATGCCTCATTTACCTCTAGGAGGCCACAAAGAACTTTGTGACCCTGGGCAGATAAAACAATGGGAACTCAATTACCATTAAACAGAATACAAGAATGCCACCCTTCACTCTCCTCCAGGCTTCCAAAGGAAGAACCCTTTCCTTAGGGGCGAAATGGCCAGGACTGTTCCCTGGGGCAGTGCCAAATCTCCACCCAGGGCATCAGCTATAGAGGACTTTCCAGCAGAGTTACTCATGCATTCTTCCCCCTCTTCATTTCCTAGAGTTCAGTCCACCATATTTGCCAGTTTTTATATAGTAACGGCTCCAAACCTCCATGAATTTTTTTTTTATATTTGAGTAAAGGAGAAACAAAACAATGTATATGGAGTTAACACACTTCTGTGAACTATAAAACAGTGATGTGTGAATGAGCGCACCTCAGTGCAGGAGGGGACTGTGAAGGCATGGTAGCTTCCTTTTTCTTTAATTTTCTATAATTTTCAAAAAGTTGAAAATGATACCAAACCTATGCTACACAATATCTTGACATGCAGTTGTTAAAAGAGGCATATTATTTTATTTGTCTTTCTTTTCTGCTCTGCCTATTTAAAAAATATATCCACATGACCCATGATGGCACTTTATAGCAACTAGAATTGATATGTCGACAGCCCTTGTTATAGGCTAGTAAGCTGAAAATAAAAACTAACTCTTCCTTATCCTATTGCCTTAACACACACACACACATTAAAGAAAAGTAAAAATAAAAATAAAATTAAAAACCGGGCGGCTCTCAATTTAGCACGAAACCAAATAGCGCCATCTACTGGCTATTTACTAATAGGTGTTATCCAATCAGGGCCACCAAACAGGTATTTGCTAGGAGTCAAGGAAGAAGCTAGCTCTGTCCTCACTCTTTCCTCTGTGTCCTGTAACTCTCTGTCTCCTGAAACACAGAAACGGCAAGGCTCATTTTATGAGAAAACACTTCCATTTCCACTGGGACACAGTCCTTCCTTCCTTCCTTCCTTCCTTCCTTCCTTCCTTCCTTCCTTCCTTCCTTCCTTCCTTCCTTCCTTCTTTCTTTCCTTCTTTCCTCCCTCCCTCCTTCCCTCCCTCTCTTTTTTTCCTTCTTTCTTGAAGCACATAAGAACCACAAATATCTTGGATTTGCCTTGGCCATCAACAAATACATTTCTAAGCAAACAAAGATTACGTTTAACTCCCTCATTTTCTTTTTCCACTCCTACTCTTTTCAATAAAGAGATTAACTACAAGCTGGCCAAAGAATCAAGGCAAATATATGGAGATTTTGAAGCTCCATACGGCCTTGACAGAAGGAGGCAAAGATAATTGAGTGACGACTACTGTAGCATGAAGCATGCTGTTTGTTTCTTCTCACTGGCTTCATGTTTCAATTCTATGGCATCAGGGCAAACCGATTTTTGTGTAAACTGAGCTGAGGTGATACAGCTGAGTTTATGACTGTTCTGCCATTTCCATACGTGAATTGGCATGAAACATATTTATATTTTCGTCAAATACAAATACACACGAAACAGTCTTTTTAGGAGTTTATTCTCCTGTGGAACGAAGTGAAATGAGGGAAAATGCTGAACTGACTAATCAGATTCACCACTCCAAAGAAGCTCAAATGTCATCACTATAGCAACGTGTCAGCGGGTCCGCCCTCATGGCTTCCCTCAGACTGAAAGCTGTGCATGCCGCCATTGCTAATGAATTAATGTGGCAAACACACTTAAAACAGTGAGGTTTGGGCTCCCAGGAAGGGCCTTAAGATTGATCCCATTCATGTAACACTCTATCATAGTTTTAGCCTTCTTTCTTCAAATTTAATTAGTCTCTGAGGACCTGTTTCACATAATGGATCCACTCACTCGCTCCTCACTCTGCTTTCAGAGGAATGCCATGTTGTTGAGCCCTTTGTTCTGGGAGATGACCCTGATCATTTGTGCTTTGGACTCCAAACCAGGCTCAGAGTGGTGATGCAATGCAGAAGATGAGTCGAGTGCATATATACCAGGGGACTAATTTTACTATCTTAAGAAAGTATGTAAAGCATTCTCTGTTCATTGGAAGATTACATATTGAACATTATGTAGCTTTCTGACTAAACTCTTCAAGGTCAGTGTTTATGTAGGCAGCCAGTTAGTTTTAAAACCCAGGAGAATTGTCTCTTTCATCAATTATGTGCCTGATATTTGTGTTCCTTATGAGAGAAATTAATCTTCACAGCTAGTCTAAATCCTTCATTGTATTATAATTATTTCTTCTTATCTATTCTTGAAATTGTGGAAAATGACTCAGAACTGTGTTCCTTAAGATACTTTTTATACATTATAAGCTTAACATATGGTCTTTACCTATCTTTCAGGTAAGGAAGCCAATTGGACAAAAGCTGATTTTCCAATAAGCCAAATTCACTGAATCTACTTATTGTAGGCTTAATGGTTTTAAGTGGAATGTTGGGTTTCAGTGACTAATATATATTTTCTGGAAGTTAAGTAAACTAAGGGTAGCAGAAGAATCCTAAAAATGTGAAAAGTCTGACAAAAGAGAAGTATACAATTCTCATATGGAAAACTATTTTTTAACCCCCAAAGTTGTCATTTTATATGTAATGGGAATTTTTGTTTTTAGTTACTTTTGATGTTGTCTGGATGATTTTAAATGGTACTTTTGTTTTGTTTTATTATTATTTTTTTATTTAGTTGGAGTCTCACTCTGTCGCCCAGGCTAGAGTGCAGTGGCACACTCACGGCCACCACAGCCTTGACCTGCTGGGCTCAGGCAATCCTTCCACCTCAGCTTTCCAAGTAACTGGAGCCACAGGCACACACCACCATGCCCCCGGCTAATTTTTTAAAATTTTATTTTATCGCAGAGACGAACTCCTGGCAATCCTCTTGCCTCGGCCTCCCAAAGTGCTGTCTAGGGGTTTAAATGGTTTAAACCATTTACCTATTCTTTGATTGGCTGTTAGTAATATCCTGGTATATCTCGCCATTCAAATTTTTTAAATTTTAAAATAAAATTTAAATTAAATAGAAATAAAATTAAACCAAATGAAATTGTAATTAAATAAGTACTAGTAAATTTAAAATAGAAATTCAAAAACAGGGCCAGGCTTGGTGGCTCAGCCTGTAATCCCAGCACTTTGGGAGGCTGAGGAGAGTGGATTGCCTGAGCCTGCAGGTTCGAAACCCGCCTGGCAACTTGGTGAGACCTTGTCTCTACAATAAATCAAAAACTAGCTGGGTGTGGTAGTGCGCACCTGTAGTTCTGGCTACTTGGAATGCTGAGGCGGAAGGATCGCCGGAGCCCAGCAGGTCGAGGTTGTGGTGGCTGGGAGCGTGCCACCGCACTCCAGTCTGGGCAACAGAGTGAGACTCCTCCAACTCAAAAAAAAAAAAAAAAATTCAAAAACAGATAAAATAAATAAATAAAAAAGTAAGTTCAAATTTAATTTAAACTAAGTATTTAAATTTAAATTCAAAAGCAAAAAATTGTAAGTTACCAAAATAATGCCAATATTTGATTATATATCTACATGCATGTATAAATAAAAATATATTTTACATACATATATATGTATTTGAGATATGCTAAATGATTTTATTTGTGGGGCAAAATCATATAAAGGGATGAAAAGAGAGTTTGGAAGCCCAGAAAGGACATATGAAGGGTTAAATGAGTGATACTTCATCTTTAAAATACGCTAACTATAAATATGTAACTGGACATGAAGGATTAAAAAAAATTAATTGGTTAAAACTTCTAAAAATGCTGAAAGGTGACTGAAAAACCCAGGTATATTAAACGTATTTTTTAAATGTAGATTAAACTAAAAACAATCAATACTAATATTTTGATTATTGAAAAATGAAACATGCAGTTCTACATGTGGTTAATGTGCTTTATTAATTTATTAACTTGATTCTATAGGAAATGTACATGTAACTCATTATCAGACACTGAGGCAGAATAGCTCTGTTAAAGCTGTTTAAATAGTTCCCAGAACATAATGCCATTTTTTAACAAATCCAAAAAATTATGTCTTACCTTTGATGAATTGACAGAGCAATTATGTGTGTGTGCTTTTTTTTTGTGGTAAGTATGTGTTTTAAATCTGACTATTTCCTACCTTGCTTCCCTTAATCATTGTGTTCTGGCCGATGCAGAGAACAGCAGCTCTAGTATTTCCATTTTAGATGCAATAATTCTATTAATGCAGCCCCTATTTGGTTCCCAAGTCACACTATGCCTTATCTTTGAGCTTTTAGTCAATGGTTACTGCAAGTATTTTTCACTAGAACTGATGTTAGTCCAAATCTCCCTGATTTGACTGTTGTGTAGCTAATCTTTTTTGAACTTAACTACTAGATTTTTTTTTGGTTTACACATGATGTTGTATTGTTTATTGTGTATTAGTTAAGCCTGTTCTGCTTTACTGAAAACCTGTCAAATCAAGGATTTGACTTCTACCTCCCCTATAGTCCATTCCTCCATTTTGGCACAGGGCAGGCCACATAACAAATCTCTCACTAAGGATTGGTTCTTACTTGCCCATCATAACTGCCCTATCCCCAGAGTGAATAACTCCAGTACCTTCCAAGATTCCATTTACCCAACCCTTTAAAATTAATATTTTCCTCTTTCTTGCCTTCACTTATATGAAGTTAGTTAATTAATGAGTTATTAAAATGAAAAAAATGCATTTATAAAAGACATTTTGGTAAAATTATAATCAACAAATCATGCCAAGTTAATTAAAAATGTTAAAAAAACAATCTGATAAAATCATTAATTTTTCTGAATGTGTTTAATTAAAGCATAAAGCATATCTTCATTTGCATGTGTGTCATAAATTTCTTAGTTACGCTAATATCTATATAATCAACTTTCTAAGTTTTAGGCAATTATCTAAAATAATTGAAAGTTAAAATTATTCATATTTTACTGGAGATTTGAGTGTATTTCAATTCTGCATATATGCAGAATTCTAAGAACATATCATAATTCAAAACAAGAAAATAATAGAGAATCAGACAATAAAGAAAAGAAAACCTCAACTGTTGAATAAGAAACTGAACGTCTTGAGTGACTTTTCCCATCTTGAATTTAGAATTCTAAAGGATACTAAGAAATTATGGATTTACTGGTGAGTTCTTCTGAAGTCTCATGAATAACTAGTTATTCCTTAAGTTCTAAGAGCTAATTTTGGCCTCAATTCTAAAACCTAATCTGCCTAACAACAACAAAAAAAGTATTAGTGGTCAGTGTCATTGATGAACTTAAACTGGAAATATTCAAATAAAGCAATACACAGAATCTAGTAATATTTTGAAATAATTCCCAGCCCAGTATGATTTATTTCAGAAATATTAGGATTGCTCAAAAAGTGAAAATCAATGAATATAGCATTTAATACACTAATAAGTACAATTATATAAACATTTTAATAGATAATAAGAGCTATTTGATGAAAATTAATGCATACTTTCTTAAACAAGAATAGAAATAGTGCCCCTTAATGTATTATCACAGATGCATCTTATACTGAAAGCCACTCTAGAACAGCGCTGCCCTGTAAAACATTCTGTAATAACCAAAATGGTCATATCCATTGTCCCATGTGGCAGCCACTAATCCTGGGTGGCTAGTGTAACTGCAGAACTGAATTTTTAATTTTATTGAAGTTTTATTAATTTAAATTTAAAAAGCCACATGTGGCTGGTGACAGCTATATGGTACAGTACAGCCCTAAATGGTATTTCTTTATTCAAGGTAGGGAGAGGGCAATAATGTATATTTTAAACATTATTTTTGATGGCTTAGTAGTTACTGATAATCAATTACTAATAATTTTGTCAAAAAGAATAAAATTTTTAAAATTGTGTTAACTTTATGGAAATGCTATAATTTTCTATTTAGAAAATCAAAAGGAGTTACCTTTTAAAAATTAGTCTTACTTAGAGTTATGTAAAGGGGAGAGATAAAAGATAAATTTTAAAAAGCCATTAGCATTGATGAACAATAGCAATGCTGAATTTCTGAAAAAAGTGTAAAAGACATGCCATTCAGAATAGCAACCGGAAAAAATAAAAACCATTTCTAGCTATCAGAGTACATAAAAATAATGTCATGTCGTTTATCGAGGAAATGACAGCATAGCAATGAATATCATACACATATCTTAGGGGACTTATCTTCCTACTTAGACTAATACTAACCATTCAAGCTATCGAAGAATAAGAAAACTAACATTGGCTAGGTTCAGCCTGTAATCTCAGCATTTGGGAGGCAGAGGCAAGTGGATTGCCTGAGTCCACGGTTCGAGACCCACCCGGGCAACTTGGCAAGACCTTGTCTCTACAATAAATCAAAAAACCGGACATGGTAGCACACGCCTGTAGTTCTCGCTACTTGGAAGGCTGAGGCAGAAGGATCACCAGAGCCCAGCAGGTCAAGGCTGTGGTGGCCAAGAGCGTGCCACTTCACTCCAGTCTGGGCGACAGAGTGAGACTCCAATTCAAAAAAAAAAAAGAAAGAAAAGAAAAGAAAAAGGAAAGAAAGCTAACATTGGTTACAGAAACCTTATGCTAGATATTTTATCTGTCTCAGCTCATTTTAACATGACAACTGGATTAATTACTTATTTTCCATCCCATTTTTTACTGTAAGGAAACAGAGAAGTTAAGTAAATTGTCCAAGATACAGAGCTAATGAATGGCCATCCTAAGACAACTCTTTCTCCAAAGCTGGTACCCATGGCATTAAAAAGTCTGTGTTCAAGACCCTAGTATAGCCACCAACTTAAGTTTGGCCTTGTGAGACGCCAAGCAGGGAACCTAGTCAGGTTCACCAAGACTTCTGACTTATGGAACTATGACATAATAAATGAGTGTTCTTTTAAATAAATAAATAAATAAAATGTCTGTTTCCCTTTTTCACCATTCTTTTTCACATCTGTCCTGGTTTATTTCAAATGTCTCCATATCTGATTTAAAATGCTTCATTTGGGATCACAGAGGGCATGAAGGCATAAAACTGAAGGAAACTCCTGATAATTGTTGCAAAAGGAAGTCAAACAGAAGAGTTTCCAGTTGCTATAGGTTATAAGCAGGCCCAGCTGATGTGCAGGCCAAGAGTTCAGGTTTAAATTGGTTGTTTGAAGTAGGGAACACATGTTGCATGAAACACAAATAATAATAAAGATATAGAACTCTGAGAGTGATTATTAATACACATGCTGAAACTTATACATCTATATGAGTGCTGGTCCTTGGAAAGAGCCATTTTGGAAGCGTAAAAGTAAATTTTAATTAAGCTAAACTTGCTCAAGAGTTTCAGAATTGCTTTTTAAAAAGTTCCTCCAGAGCCAGTTTAGAAAGAACAATAAAATTAGCCTTTTCTGTTAGAGGGCAATAAAAAAAAATTCTGAAAACTAGCAAAATAAAATATATCAGGAATACTTTCTAAAATTAATTTAACTTGAAGGAGAATATGGAGGTTTTTGTCAGGTTTTGAAGAAGGCTTCTAAGCACTTTCAAGGGCTTTAGAGATTGACATTCTTGATTCTTTATTAACTTCTAATCTTGAATTTTTTTCTCTATCTCTAGAACGCTTTGTTTTGTAGTAAGAAGCAAACTATATAATCAGTGGGTTTTTTGGAGATCCTGATATTGGGCAATGGGGCAGGGGGTGAGTTGGGAGTGAGAAAAGTGTGTGTGTGTGTGTGTGTGTGTGTGTGTGTGTGTGTGTGAGAGAGAGAGAGAGAGAGAGAGAGAGAGAGAGAGAGAGAGAGAAAACGAGCGCACACAAATGCAAGTTTTATGAAGGTCACCAGAGGGAGTTGGAAATGAGAAAGAATGGAGAATGGGATTATAGAAGATGTGTAGGAGAAGAGATTGTTTATATAACTGAGCTGCAAGAAGGGTCAATTGTGTGGAGAGGAAAAAGCAAGGCAGATTGGAAAGAAAGAGGGAAGACAGAGAAAGAGAATCTGGGCCAATAAACCCCACATTAGACATTTCTCCACACTGGATACCAAAGACCAAACAACCCAAATGAGCTTTAGTAGCTTCCCAGCATTGGAGAGGGGAGGGGGAAAGGAGTATCCATGAATTTTTATATACTGGTCAAGTCAAATGCTCATAAATTGAGTCATGAATAAAT
The DNA here is from genome assembly GCA_027257055.1 of Cephalopachus bancanus. Lineage (NCBI taxonomy): Eukaryota > Metazoa > Chordata > Mammalia > Primates > Tarsiidae > Cephalopachus > Cephalopachus bancanus. Next base: position 11,470 of record JAPVLO010001829.1, on the reverse strand, counting down.
GATTTATTTTCAGATATCACATTGAGAAACATCACAATGGAAGCATACCATTCAGCATTATAAAATTAGAATAGGCCAGGCTCGGTGGCTCAGCTTGTAATCCCAGCACTTTGGGAGGCTGAAACGAGTGGATTGCCTGAGCCTGCGGGTTCGAGATCCACCCGGGCCACGTGGTGAGACCTTGTCTCTACAATAAATAAAAAATTAGCCGGGCATGGTAGTGTGCTCCTGTAGTGTCGGCTACTTGGAAGACTAAGGCGGAAGGATCGCTGGAACCCAGCAGGTTGAGGTTGCGGTGGCCAGGAGTGTGCCACTGCACTCCAGTCTGGGCAACAGAATGAGACTCCAACTCAAAAAAAGAATAACGCAGGTATTAATGAAGCAGCTGCCTCAGACAGAGATATTGTAAATCTCTTTCTACCTGTCAAGGGATTGTAACACATGGGACCCTACAAGCTAACCTTAGCCTTCCTGAAGACCAGAAATCCCATGGATTCTTTGTTGTGGGTAATGGGATCCAAGAATGTCAACATATATAGTAAGATTGATTGAAAACCAGTACCTCAAGGACAAAGGCATTTCTTTTGCTAACTTATTCAGTGATTGCTTCAAAGGCTTTTATACCTCAGATTCTTATACAAACAGCTCCTGCCAGGTAGATAATGGAAGAAACCTGTTCTCTTTTGAATACTTAGCCATGAATTAGAAGGACCAGTGGGACAGAAGAGATTAAACTTCTATAGTAACTGTTCAGATTATAAAAAGGCATTCAGGCTTGCCTTCTGTCCCTTTTCCATCAGCATGAAGACAGATTTCTAAGTCTTAGCCTACAAAACAAAGCAAAACACTATTTTGTTTGAAGCAAAATTATAACAATAAATTGCACTCATATAGCAGTTTGTGCCTTTAAAAAAAAGATGTGTTTCTACTATTCTGTTTGATCTTGATAATATCACTATTCTGTTTGACCTTCACAATATTACAAGGTAGGAGCAGACAATTTAGAATTTAAGGACACATAATTTCTAAAAGGTTAAGTGATTAACTTCAGGTCACTCTGAAGAAGTTAGTTACGGGATCCAGATGGAGTTTAGGTATCCGTGACAACTAGAATATCCAATGTCAGGCTTATCATCTGAATTAAATTTTTATTTCATTGTATTTGAATTAAGTTCTTGCAATGGTGATGAAAAAAGACCATTCAGATCAACCACACACAATTATTTTGCACCTACAGTGTTCTGCATGCTATTTGGGGGGTTAGGTGACAACAAACTGACACAGTCCCTACAATTAAGCTTATTGTCCAGATAGGGAGGTAAGAAAGCCGAAAAATAAGCAATTAAATGAGTTACATTTTTCCAAGGAGAGAATGTAGCAACTGATATACCAGCTTATCTACTTATATCTAATGATGTACTCAATACATATTAATTAAAGAAGCTACTTTGTGTCACATACTGTGCTACTGTGTGCTAGGAACACAGAGATGGAAAGACGTATGATTCCATCTCTCCAAAGTCTCTGGGAAATAAATACATATGTAAATAGACAAATGCTATGCAATGAGGTTATTTTGAGAGCAAAGAAATGGGCATACGAAGAGCAATGGGATCACAGAGAAATGAGCTGTGAATTCCACCTAGGGAATGAGGAACGGGTTTCACTAAAGAGAAATCTACCTGGAGAAGTTACATAAGACCTTATCTTGCCCGTGAGGAACTTATCACTTAGAGCAATAGCCATACAAACTGACAACTGTGATAAGTACTGCCGTGTGTAGAAACAAAGTGTTGTTCCGGCACATCCTCTAGTAACTCCCACTGAGTGAGCATGTGGGGAAGTATGGCAGTGCTGAGACCCAAGCGGGCCATCGGAGCATGAACCAAAGTCTATGAGGTAGAAAAAAAGAAAGCCATTCTAGGCAGATAGGAATATATAAGCAATGTCATAAAAGCATAAAAAGCAATGTGCATAAAAATTGAGATTGGGGAATAGTAAGGTGCAGAGTCTGGAAACAATCTGAGATTTGATTGAGTAGAACAGGAGAGGAAGTAGAAAAGCAAATCTGGACGGTGTTTTATGAGTCTAGAGTAAAAAGCTGAGGGTCTACATAGAGACAGTGGTTATTAAGTTGAAGAGATTGTGTACTTGTAAGAAAGTTCAGATATAGAATATATAAAACATTAAAAACTTTCAGTATAAAGTTTGGGAGAAAGAAAAGTGGAAAATTCCTTGGAGGTTTCCAGCTTCATTGTCTGAATGAATGGAGAATTCACAGAGGTAAAAGACACAAAGAAGAATGCTTTGGGGGTGTAGTAGGCAGATTAAGGACCCCCCAAAGATGTCCACATCCTAATCCCTGTAAACTATGAACATGTTACTATAGGAGATCAGAAATGCCAACTCAAAATATGACTTTAGGAGACCATAACATGCCACCTCAAATATGCCCCTTTGGCATAAGGATTATTTTGAGCTGATTGTTTTGAGAAACAGCAGACACAGGACGAGCTCTGGAAACTGCATCAGTTACCCTTTTTGTAAGAGAAATTTACATCTGTAAATGAAATCTCCATTAGTAAGTGTATCTTTCTCTGTATCAGTAAGAGAAGGATGACTCTAAATCACAAGAACCTTTTCCAAGATCTCTATCAATGTCTCCAACTTAAAACCACATAACAAATTTTAGTCACTTTCTATACCTTTCCTGGTCACCTTCCCATAATTTGCCTCCCTCACACCCTTCATCATTTGTTTTAGCTGAAGATGGTATTTAAACCCCAATTCTAGGTCACTTCTTTGAGTTACTCATTTCCCTGACTTTCTCCTGTGTACAGTCATGTGTTACTTAATGACAGGAATATGCTCTGAAATGTATCGTCAGGCAATTTTGTCATATGAACATCACAGAGTGTACTCACACAAACCTAGGTAGTATAGCCTACTGCACATCTAGGCTATATGGTAGAGCCTATAGCTCCTTGGCCACAAACCTGGACATGTTACTGTACTGAATATCACAGGTAACTGTAACACAGTGGTAAGTATGTTTATATCTAAACATAGAAAAGGTACAGTAAAAATAAGTTACAAAAGATTAAAAATGTAGAGGTCACTTACCATGAACCTAGAAATTGCTCTGGGTAAGTCAGTGAGTGACTGATGAGTGAATGTGAAGGCCCAGGGCATTACTGTACACTAGTGTAGACTTTATAAACACTGTACACTTAGGCAATATTAACCTGATTGATTGAGACAGGGTCTCACTCTTTTATCCAAGCTGGAGTGTGGTGGCACAATCCTGGCTCACTGAAACCTCAACCTCCTGAACTCAAGCAATCCTTCCATCTCAGCCTCCTGAGTAGCTGGGGCTAAAGGTGAGTACCACCATGCCCAACTAACTTTTAAAAAAATGTTTTGTAGGGACCTCTCACTACACTGCCCAGGCTGGTCTCAAACTCCTGGGCTCAAGCAATCCTTCTGCCTCATCCTCCCAAAGTACTAGGATTACAGGTGTGAGCCACAGTGCCTCGTTTACACTAAGTTAGAAAAAAAATATTTTTTCTTCAATAATAAATTAACCTTTAGCTTATTGCAACATTTTACTATATAAACTTTTCAATTTTTAACTTTCTGACTCTTTTGTAATAATACTTAGCTGAAAACACAAACACATTGTACAGCTGTACAAAAATATTTTCTTTTTTGTATTCCTATTCTATAAACTTTTTTTAACTTTTTAAGTTTTTTATTAAAAGCTAAGGCACAAACACATACACATTATTCTAGGCCTACGCAGGGTCAAGATCGGCAATATCACTGACTTCCACCTCCACATGTTGTCTCACTAGGAGATCTTCAGGGGCAATAACACTCATGAAGTTGTCATCTCCTACGATAGTGATGTCTTCTTCTGGGATACCTCCTAAAGGACCTGCCCAAAACTGTTTTACAGTTAACTTCCTAAAAATAAGTAGAAGGATCACACTCTAATATAACAATAAATAGTATAGTATAGTAAATACATAACCCAGTAAAATAGTCATTTATCCTTATTAAGTATTACATCCTGTGCATAATTTGATGTGCTATTTTTTTATATGACTGACAGCACAGTAGGTTTGCTTACATCAGCATCACCATAAACACATGAGCAATGTACTGATTACGGCATGATGTTATGGTGGCTATGAGATCACTAGGTGACAGGAATTTTTCAGCTTCATTATAATCTAGTAATCTTGTGGGACCACCATTGTATGTGGCTATGAGATCACTAGGTGACATGAATTTTTCAGCTCCATTATAATCTAGTAATCTTATGGGACCACCATTGTATATGCTGTCCAGTTGTTGGCCAAAACGTCATCATGTGGTGCATGACTGTATGTATGAGATATACATGTTAATAAACTTCTGTTTGTTTGACTCGTTTATCTGTTATAACAGAGCCCCAGCCTAAACCCAAAAGGGTAGAAGAAAAGGGATTTACTTCCCTTCCCTCCATTTTACCTCCCATGGCAAAATGGTCTTTACAGATGGAATTAAGTTACAAATCTTGAGATGGAGAGATGATGCTGGATTATTCAGGTGGGAACAATGAAACCACAAAGATCTTTTTTATTTATTTATTTATTTATTTATTTATTTATTTATTTTTTTGAGTTGTAGTCTCACTCTGTCTCCCAGACTGGAGTGCAGTGGCCGCACCCGGCCACCGCATCCTCGACCCGCTGGGCTCCGGCGATCCTTCTGCCTCAGCCTTTCAAGTAGCCAGAATTACAGGCATGCGCTACCACGCCCGGCTGATTTTTCGATTTATTGTAGAGATGAGGTCTCGCTGCCCAGGCGGGTCTCGAACCCACGGGCTCAGGCAATCCACTCACCTCAGCCTCGCAAAGGCGCAGGATTACAGGCTGAGCCACAGAGCCCGGCCACAAAGATCTTTTAAGGGTGAGGCAGGAGGATTAGAGACAGAGAAGGAGATGCTACCACAGAAGCATGTCAGAGAGATTTAAGATACTTCACTGTTGACTTTGAAAATGAAATAAGGGATCAAGGACCAAGAAATATAGGTAACCACTAGAAGATGAAAAAGGCAAGAAAACAGATTATCCTCCAGAGACTACAGAAAGAAGGCAGTAATGCCAAGCCATTTTGGATTTCTTGTTTTGTTTGAAGCCACAAAGTTTGTGTTAATCTTTTACAGTGCCAATAAGAAACCAATACAGGGAACATACAGGGAAAAAAAGAATTAAGTTTTATATGTTGAGTTTGAGTGCCTGTGGTGTACCCACTTGAAATTCAGACCAAAGCTGGGGTAAAACTTGTTGAATTGGGAGTCTGCAGTATGTAGGTCATGGCAGATGCCAAGGGGATGGGAGGGGCTATCACCAAGAGCAAAACTAGAAAGCAGCTAGGGTCACACCCTGGAAAACAGCAACTTCCAAAAATTTCACAAAGGAAAATAGATGAGCAAAAGAAATGAGAAGGAACATTTCAAGAGGTTGGAGGGAAACTTTGAGAAGACTGTATCATAAAAGCCTGGGTGAGACAGATAGAAAGGAAAAGGGAATTGTCAGTAAAGTTAAGTATATTTCAAGGCCAAGTGGGAAGAGCCCAGAGAAGAGGACACTGGACTTGACTATATGGCAGGTTTTTGGTGACATCAGCTAAAGTAGCCTCGGTGAAACTGTGGAATGAAAGCCAGATCAAGTAGAATAGCAAACAGAAGGTGGGAGAAGTGGAGACACTAACAGCCATAATTTTTAGAAGCTTTTCTTGAGAGTTAGGTGAGCAATAAGGCTAAGACTGGATGGATTGAGGGAGAAATATTTGAGTACTTGTTCGTTTGATTTTTTTTTTTTAATTGGAGTCTCACTCTGCCGCCTAGACTGGAGTGCAGTGGCCGCTCCCGGCCACCGCAGCCTCGACCTGCTGGGCTTCCGCCTCAGCCTTCCAAGTAGCTGGAATTACAGGCATGCGCTACCACACCCGGCTGATTTTTTGATTTATTGTAGAGATGAGGTCTCGCTGCCCAGGTGGGTCTCAAACCCGCAGGCTCAGGCAATCCACTCACCTCAACCTCCCAAAGGCGTGGGATTACAGGCTGAGCCACTGAGCCCGTCTCGTTTGATTATTTTTAAAGTTGGAGATTATCTGAGCATGCTGTAGGCTGAGGAGTAAAGATGTTAAAATGTGAGAAGAATAGGGAATGGTGGATAAAGGCTGGGTTTTCAGGAAGCCTCAATTTTAAGAGCAACAACTTTGAGAGAACCCTTCCTTATTCATGTATTTATTGTGAACATATAACATGAGCCCGGATTTCAAGAGACTTTCAAGTATCCATTAACTGAGGAAATTCTATGTCTTCTCAATCTTGTGGCTTTCACAATTTTTTCTCATTAATTTCTGTCCATCACCAGAACTTTGATGATGGGAGGGGTGTGAAGGGGTGGCAAATTGAAATTAGGGATTTTATTTGTGTAAATTTCAGGGAGCATCAGAGAGAAGTAGAAAGCTTAATCCAAGTACTTGGTCCTAGATAGAGAGATAAATCTTTTAATTTGTTTGGGAGTTAAACTAAACTCATTGTTGAAACATTAACATCAGCCAGGAGCATATTTTTAAATAGAGCTGGGGAGGAGAGAAGCAATGAACCTAACCAGACTCAAAGAAACACAGATGAAGGAAGTGACAATGAAATGCTGAGTTCCTTCACATCAGATTGGGTGTTTACAACTTAAGCTGAGTATTGAGAATTGAAATGGCCTAAGTAAGTCAAGGGTGGTGGTGGTGGGGGAAATCATGTTTTTGCTTGAATTAAACAAAACAAATTTTTAAAATGCCAAATTCTCTTTAGCTTATGAACATATGTTTTCAGTGATATAGAAAATAAACTGTGCATTTTCCACATTTTTAAAAGTGTAAGAAGTAAGAGTTATATATTAAAATAAAATCTTGTCTGGCCTCAGGGGAATTTGCCCCAAACACCTAGGGAAGTGATATCCCCAGTGTATACCCTATTATGTGCAGGGCCCTCAAAAATTATATTCTCAAGTTGGTCACCACAAAGAAAGAGGGACCACACTACTGTTTGTAGGTTTAAATCTGATAGATGTGTTATGGATATTGAACAAGGAAGAAATACATCAAATTCCTCTTAGTGACCTGAGGATATTTCTCAGAGATTTTCTAGTGTATCATATGACATTAATTCATTGTTGCTGAAGTTTCCAAATCTTTCATAATCCTTGTCAAATTCAGAGGTAATTTCACTATTTGCTTTTGCGGATTTAAAATAGTATCCATCTAATGACTTCCATCACTAGACCCCCAAATGTAAATAAATCATATTTAGCATAGTCTTTTGGATCAATGATAATACATTCCAATAATTTTGATCAGTGTTATTAATTATTCTTGGAGATGTGGTTTTGTATATATAAAACAACAGCATATTTTCCAAATATCAAGAAATTAAGTCATTTTATACAGCTGTCAAGGTGTTTTAAGAAGTCTGAGCCACTCTTAAATCTGCAAGTAGTACAGTACTTTTCTAAAAAAAGTACTGACTTTGGATTGCTAGAAAACAATTTATCTTTGTCATTTTAAATGTCCATCTCACACACAAATAATCTGCATATAAGTCACTCACTCAACAGGATGATTTGTTGATGTGCGTGACAATGACTTATAAAGTACACCTCTGAAGCAAGAGTACACATAGGTACATGAAGTGTAAATCAGACCTTAGGGATAACAAAAGGGTTTGCATCTGCTCCTCAGTGTAAAGTGATTCAGGCGCTTCTTAAGTTTACTGTTTTGGTTAATGCCATTGCCACCTTTCCAGTTGTTCTGGGTTGAAACATCCAAGTCATCATTAAATCTTTCCTCTTCTTCACACCCTGCATCCAATTAGCTGCTCAATCTTGTTGATTCTATGATCTCAACATGCTTGGCATCTGACCCTTCCTGTTTGCTGCCCTTAGTTTCTTCTACCTGGATTTTATCATGGCCTTGGAATTGGTCTTCTCAGCTCAGGAAACATCCTTTCTCTATTTCTTCTCTTCTTTGCTACCACATTTCTCTTCCTATGATTTGGATATCATTTTCTCGCTCAAATGCCATTGGGAATCGCTATTACTAACAGCATGATGTGCAGGATCTTCAAGCTGATATTCAAACTATAACCGTGTGGTCCATGGTCAGCAGGGACCGTGAACCTCTTGGTATGGCTCATGATGGAGATACATAGGGAAACAGGGAATATCATTTAGAGACCTTTGCAGGCATTCTTTTTTTCCCTATTGTTTTGATTGTATTTATTGAAATGTAGTTATGCATCTGTTGAATCTACTAAATACAGTTTTTCTAATTTTATACCTTTAAAATTAATTTAATATCCCTTTTCTAGACATTCCTTTTTATTGCTAAAAAGCAATTCATTTTTATTGTGTTGGTGTACAATAAACTGGAAATTTAAAACAGTAATCGTTAGTGAAGCACTATTCTACAACAGTAGTACTCAAAGCATGGTCCCTGGCCTGGCTGCATCGGTGTCACTTGGGAGCTTGTTAGACAACAAAATTGCAGGCCCCACCCAAGACCAACTGATGCAAAATCTCTGGGAGTGGGTCCCTGCAATTGGTGTTTTCATAAGGCCTCTAGGTGCATGCTAAAGTTTGAGATACACTAATTAACAATCTTCTCACCAGTCCTTGGACACCCCCTACACCCTGGTGACTATTTAGCATTTGACTAGTGTGACTGAGAAACTGAACTTTTACCTTAATTTGATTTCATTAAAATCTAAATAGCTACATGTGGCTAGTGGCTGCCATATTGGGCACAGGTCTGTTTCTTATACTATATTCTTAAATGGTCACAGTGTCATCTTGGCGCCATATTTCAAGCATTGTGGTTCACCTAGGAACATTTGTTTTCCAACCCCAACATTTTCATAACAATCTACTAATTTTCACCTATTTCTCAAAGTAAATCTCTATTTTCACCTCTTCCAAGAAGACTTACAGAATCTTTCTTATTTAAGTTAACTTCCCTCCTTGTTTTCCTCTTCAGGCATTTTTCTAATTCTCTTAAAGAACTTATTATCCTCTCCTTTGTACCCAAGTTACTTGGGGATGGGTTTGCCCTCCCCCAGATGGAGACCTGTTGGTTCTATCATGCAAGAATACTTAGCTGGTACTTTGCGAATGGGAGACACTCAACAACCATGTAACTGAATTAAATGTACAGGAAACCAGAAAGAAAAGTCTTCAATACCAAGAATACATCCTAATGTTCTTAGAAGTTGAGACAGATCAGAATGTTAACATACACAATTTAGTTTAGAATAGGAAAAATGTTAAAGCTATGGTGAAACATTTGTCACAGGATCAAAATACATTGTTATAAAAATAAACACAGTGCCTGCCTCATCATTTCTTTAGCAGCAGGAAAACATTTTCCTTTGGCAATCCTCTACCTCCATCAGAATTGTTCTTTCACTAAATGTGAGATTAAAAACAGACTTGTAGCTTTTTTTTTTTCTAAATGGCACTCTTATTGGCAGAAATATATTTTGGTGATATAAAAGCAGTTTTCTCAAACAATTTCATGAAAGATCTTTGACTTCAGAATGTATCAATATTTTGCTACACATTAAAAAGCAATATTTATATTTTCCAGGAAAGGTGAGAATAAAATACAATTCATTCTGCTTTATTTCAAAGTTCTATACTTGATCCTGTTTTTACATAGCTATAAAATTAAAATACATGAAATTAACCACACCAAACCAAACATTAAGGTGGTTAATAATTAAGTATATTCTGCCATCAATGTAATAGCCTCATTAGACTTTTATAGGGATTACATACCTACACTGACTCACAAAACAGCACTCCAAAGAACTTACACTTCACAATGCCTCCACACAAAAGTGAATGGGAAACGTATGTTATTTTCCAACAATGGGCAACGGCAGCATTCATATTAGATTCGAAAACCTGAATGTCAAATACAATTGACAGTTTTCTGTGTGCCTTTCATTATGGGAACTCACCAACTAACATCAATGCCAACTCCTCTTATGAGTTGTAGTTTCAAAAATTTTAAGTTGTCTGATTGTGCTGTGGTGAAAAAGCACATGATTCAACAAGCTCCAAGAGTCCACACATGACACGTTTGATGTTCTTCTCAATCTGTTCTGAGAAGGTAGGAAAAGATGCAGTTTTATTGTAGGTACTTAGACAAGGAATGGGCTGGTAATTCTTTTAAAAAGACACCATATTTATCTCAACAATGTAGCATTTATTAGAACATGAGGCAAAAAATTTTATGACATATGGGTTAATGAAAAGAAATTATAGTACAAAATATATAATCCTACTTATGTACAAAATAAGGTAAATAAGTGTCAAATCATAGAAAACTAACTCAAACATCAGACTGTTAAAACTGCTTTCCCTTGAGTGAGTAATGGTAGTAGGAGTAATGAGGGATATATTTTTTTATGAATCTACTTTATGTATTTTTGCTAGTTTGAATCTTTTATAACAAGAATGTTTCTATGTACTACTTGTATAACTAAAAGTAAGGATAATTTAAGAAAATAAAAACCATTCTATTTAAAGAAGGCAAAAAGACACTTTTTTCCTAACAGAAGTTTTTTTTTCCCTTAAAATATAGTATAAATAAAAGCAGGTTCAACAATTTTTTTAGAAAAACCATAAAACAATGAAACGGGGCTTGCTAAGGATTTCTGATTATATATTCATTAATGATCATTAATGATCATTAATGAATATATAATACTTTATAGTTTAGAATTTGTATTTTATATTTATTATCACAGTCACTCATTTAACAGTGAGATAGGTATCACCACCATCTTTTTATAGATGAGGAAACTGAAACGCAGGCATGTGAAACCATTTGGTTGATATCACCCAGATCATAAGTGGTAGGGCCAGAATTTGACCCAAATTCTGATTTCAAGGCTCAGATGTCAGCCACCACATTCTTGCAACTCAGGGAGATACAGATTAGAAATACCAATTGAATCAGATTAGGGAAGATACACAATCTAGACAAGTAATAACTTTGTAAAGTTTAATAGGCTTATTTGAATTATATGTGAAATAGTTATGTTTTAACTATGGAAAGACTCTAACAACTTCTTCCATACTCTTTTAGTGATCCTTTCCTTAATTAGAGGAATCATCAGTGGGAGAAAATGACTTAAGTTTTCTTGAATCCAAATCCTATGTTCATGTTTGTATCACATTTAAGATCTAGTCATTGTTCATTCATTTGTTCCACAAATATGTATTGCCCTCCTAATATGTTGCTTACTGTGTACACAGGATATAAAGTCAATGAAAAGAATAAGGCATCAACCCTTCTTTCAAGGAACCCCAAATCTCTGGAGAAATAGGTGTAAAATAATAATTTCCCTTTTAAA
>JAPVLO010001828.1:0-52270 GCA_027257055.1 Cephalopachus bancanus | reverse complement strand
GAAGTGTCATAATAGTCTTGGATGGTTTTCTAAATTTTTGTCTTGTCAGTTGTAATGTCTCCATTTTCATTTCTGTTTCAGTTAATTTGAATCTTCCCTCTTCATTTCTTAACTAATCAAGCTAGTGGTCTATTAGTTTTGTTTATCTTTTCAAAAAATCAGCTTTTTGTTTCATTGAACTTTGTATTGCTTTTTATTTCAATTTCATTTATTTCTTATCTGATTTTTGTTATTTCTTTTCTTCTGGTAGCTTTGGGTTTGCTTTGTTCATGTTTTTTCTAGTTCCTTGAGGTGTGAAGATAGGTTGTCAATATTTGATCTTCCAGTCTTATGTGTTATAAATTTTCTTCTGAGCACAGCTTTGATTGTTTCCCAGAGGTTTTGATAACTTGTTTTAGTGTTGTCATTCACTAGGAAAAAATTTTTTGATTTCCATCTTTAATTTATTGTTGAATTAAGGATTATTCAGGAGTAGACTGTTTAACTTCCATGTTTCTATTTGGTTTTGTGAGCTCTTCTTGGGGTTAATTTCTCGTTTTATTCCACTGTGGTCTAAGAAGGTGCTTAATATAATTTCAATTATTTTTTGAATTTATTGAGGCTTTATTTGTGGCCTATGATATGGTCTACCTTGAAGAATGTTCCAAGTGCTGATGAGAAAAAAGTGTATATTCTGTAGTTTTGGAATGGAATGTTCTGTAGATGTCTCTTAGTTCCGTTTGCTCTAGGGTCTAGTTTAACTCTAAAGTTTAATTGTTGACTTTCTGCCTTGATGATCTTTCTATTGCTCTTAGTGGAGTGTTGTCATCTCCCACTATTATTCTATTGCTGTCTATCTCTCTTTGAGGCTTAGTAGAATTTGTTTTATAAACCTGGTGGCTCTGGTATTACGTGCATGTATATTTAAAGTTGTTATGTCTTCTTGTTGGATTGATCTTTTTATCATCATATAATAATCATCTTTGTCTTTTTTTTTTACTGTTGTCAATTTAAAGTCTGTGCTATCTGATATGAGAATGGCTACTCCTGTTTGTTTGTTTTTTTGGTTTTCATTTGCATGAAATATTTTCCCTACCCTTTTACCTTGAGTCTATAGGAGCCTTTCTGTGTTAAGTGGACCTCTTGAAAACAGTAGGTATTTGGATTGTGTTTTTTTTTAATGCCTTCTGCCAGTTTATATATTTTTACTGGGGCAGTGAGACCATTTACATTCAGATTTCATAATGATATGTAAGGTAGTATTCCATTTATTATACTAGTTGTTATTTAGTTACTTTATTTATTTATTTATTTATTTATTTATTTATTTATTTATTTATTTATGTATGTGTTGGTGTTCCATAAGGTCTATGAGCTATATGATTTCCAGGGTTTTTTTACTGGTGTATTTTGTCATTTTGTTTCAACATTTAGAATTCATTTTAATATTTTTTGTAGATACTATTTGGTGGTGACAAATTCCCTCAGCTTTTGCTTGCCTGAGAAAGACTTCATTTCTCCTTCATTTATGAAACTTAGTTTTGTAGGATATAAAATCACTGGCTGACTTTTATTCTGTTTGAATAGATTGAAGGTGGTGTCCCAATTCTTTTGGATTGTATAATTTCTTCTGAGATGTCTGCTATTAGTCTGATAGGTTTGCCTTTGTACATTATTTGATGTTTTGTCTCACTGCTCTTAAAATTATTTTCTTCACATTAATGTTGTATAACCAGATGATTATACATGTTGACGATGACCTTTTTGTAATAAATTTTCTGTGAATTCTTTTTGGCTTCTTATATCTGGGTGCTTAAATCTCTGGCAAGGCCAGGAAGTTCTTCTCCATTATTCCCTCAAATAAGTTTTCCAAATCTGTTGTTTTCTTTTCCTCTTCAGGAACACCTATGTTTCTTGTGTTTGGACATTTTACATATGCCCACATTTCTTGGAATTCTTGTTCCATTCTCCTGATTATTTTTTCTTTATTGTCATTTGATTGGATTAATTTAAAAGCCATCACATTCTGATTTTCTATCTTCTGCTTGCTTTAAACTATGAAAACTTTCAATTGCATTTTGTACTTTCCTAAATGATTCTTTTATTTTCAGAATGTCTACATGGTTTTTTTTAAAAGATATTTATCTCTTTGGAGAATTTTTCATTCATGTAATGAATATTTTTTAAAATTTTCTTTATGGTGGTTTTCAATTTTCTCCTGTAGCTCTTTGGTCAATTTTATAAACAGTCTCTTGCGTTCTATGTTCAGAATTTCAAATATTTTATTTTAGTTAGAGTCCATTGCTGAAGATAAAATTAAATATTTTATTTTAGTTAGGGTCCACCCCTAATGTGGACTTTGGGTTTTTTTTAATAACTCCATTTTTTCATGTTGTCAAATTATTTTTCTGGTTCCTTCTTATTTGGGTAGACTATTACTTCCTATTTGAGTTTAGCAGGAGGATGGCATAGGCACTGTAGGGTTACCTTGGTTATATAAAGTCTTGATGTGGTGAGTTTCTCAATTGCCAGTTGCAACGGTCCTGTGCTGGATATCTGCACTGTTTCACGGCACCCTGGGTAGCTGGAGTGGCTTGGAAAGTGGTGTGATTTGGGGTCTGGGATCAGATCTTCCTCAAAGATGAAGTATTACATCAGATGTGTTAGGCTGTGCTGTTGACCTCCAACTAGAAGTTGACACTTGTGGGAGAAAACCAGCTGTGATGCTAGCTGTAGGCTTTCGGCCTAGTCGGTGTTGCTCCAAGTAAGTGCCCAGCCAACCTAGTCAGAGGGCAGAGTTCTGGGATTACCTAAATTCTTTGTATGTTTTGAGTCTTCAAGGGGAGTGTGGGGGGAAGGAGCAGAAGTACCCTACTTGTGTGCACTTTTGGCTACATCAGTGGGGATTAGGAGAGAGTCCCAGGCTATGGAATAATGTTGTGCACAGAAGACAAAGAAGAGTTTACACAGGGAGCCAGAAGTTGCTATGGCAACAAGTCCTACTCAAATCCTTGCCTTAATCTCAGGCACTTTGTCTTCTGAATATCAAAGTACAGCTGAACTCAGGGCATGAGGTGTTCTCATGGCAGCTTACCCCAGCCAGAAACTGTCTGCCACCATGGAGTTTGTTTTGGAGCCCATCCTCTACCAGACCATCCAGACAGCAGCCACTTGAATGGGTTATGGTGGCTGGAGTTCCTTGGGACTTTTTTGTTTTCTGCACCACTCCACTGTGGATAAGGCAGACTCCTGTGAGGGACTGGAGTTCTGCAAGTTTCAGCAGCTACTCCAAGTCTGTGGCAGAAGCACAAAACTCCTAAATCACCTCCCCCTTCCACTATGTTTGGAGGCTGCTGGAGATCTATGCCACGATTCAAAGGGGAGTCTGGTGAATTCCAGTGCAGGTCTCTTGATTTTTCATTTCTTTACACTATGTGGTTATTATCCCTTCTTTGATGAGACTTGGGATGTGCTGCTGGTCCTGCTCTTTTCTGGGTGCTAAGGAAACACTCCTCTATAACTTTATTTTAGATTTCACATACAAGTAAAATTATACACTATTTGTCTTTTTGTGTTGGTTTATTTCCTCTGTGGGACTCCACCTCTGGACTCCCTCCACAGCCCCCACTGCCAGTGCCCTGCCAGGTACTGAAGTGGTTAGGCAAAGCCTAGAGCCAGCAGTCTCTTCTGCAGCATTGGTGAGGCAGATCCAGGGGTGTAGTCTTTCCCCACTGGTTCTTCACAGGAAAACTGTTATCCATTTTAAAAAATGGCGCTCAAAGCCAGGCTCGGTGGCTCAGCCTGTAATCCCGCGCCTTTGGGAGGCTGAGGAGAGTGGTTTGCCTGAGCCTGCGTGTTCGAGACCCGCCTGGGCAGCGAGACCTCATCTCTATAATAAATCAAAAAATCAGCTGGGCATGGTAGCGTATGCCTGTAATTCCAGCTACTTGGAAGGCTGAGGCGGAAGGATCGCCGGAGCCCTGCAGGTCGAGGCTGCGGTGGCCGGAAGCGGCCACTGCACTCCAGTCTGGGTGAACGAGTGAGACTCCAACTCAAAAAAAAAAATGGCGCTCAGTTTTTGCAACCTGGAAGAGCCAAGGAGCAAGCAGAGAAGTTGTAGCACCAGCGGAGAAGTTGTTGCACCAAGGCCCTGGCCACTTGCTCACGAGCCCCCACTTAATCAGTCTCTCTCAGAATTTTCTTCCCAGGAAGGATTTTGCTGATTTTTTAAAAAATGTGTGCTCTGCTTCAGCGTCCTGGGAATCGCTAGAGTCCAAGCCCAGCAGCTGTGGCACCAGCCGCTGCACCAGGAGATCCCTGGCCGCTAGCTCCCTAGCCCTCACTCAGTCAGTCACTCACATGTCCACTCACTCACCAGCACGTACACAAACTTTTACATACACTCACTCACACTGGGACTAGCATAGTCCAACTGGTTCAGCTGCCTTTTTTGTATCCAATCACAAATTTTATTTCTTTTGAATATATATCCAGAAGTGACATTGAAATTGTTGGGTCATAAGGTAGTTCTATTTTTAATCTTTAGGGGAAGCTTCGTGCAGTTTTTCTTAATGACTATATCAATTTACATTCCCACAAACAGTGTACAAGTGTTCCCTTTTGCTAACACATGCTGTTTTTTATGTTTTTGATTATAGTCAAATACGTGTGAGTTGATATCTCATTGTTGTTGTAATTTGCATTTTTGATGATTAGTGATTTTGAACAGCTATTCATAAACCTGATGGTATATGAAAAAATATATTTGTATGTCTTTTTAAAATAAGTATTTATTCACGTTCTTAGTCCATTTGTTAACCTGGTTATTTGCTTTTCTTCTATTGAGTTATAACTGTTCCTTTTGCATTTTAAATATTAGTGCCTTATTAGATATGCTGTTTGTAAATATGTTCTACCATTCTGCAGCTTGTCTTCTCATTTTGTTGACTGTCTCGATTGCTGTGCAGAAACTTTTTAGTTTGATGCAATCTCAGTTGCTCATTTTGGTTTTGTTGCTTGTGCTTTGGTTGTCATTTCAAAAAAATTCATTGCCCAGACAAATGTCAAGAAACTTTGTTCCCTATGCTGTCTTCAAATAGTTTAATGGTTTTCAGTCTTACGTTTAAGTATTTAATCCACTTTGAGTTATTCTTTCTATATAATGTAAATAAGTTAAAACTTATTCTTTGACTTGTGGATACACAGTTTTCACTTTTCACAACACTATTGCAGAGACTGTTCTTTCTTTATTATGTGCTCTTGTCATCCTTGTCAAGAAACTAAGACACAAGAAACTAAAGCATATGAAAATGAAGTAATTGACAAGTTTGCTCTGTCTGTGTTGACTTTACTGACTTTTCCTTTTCTATGCTTCCATGCCTTACTGACACATTCTTTCTTTAGATATGTCAAATTTGTCAATCAAGTTTTAGACAAGTCTTGACAGTGCAAGGCATTATATTTCTTGAAGGTGATTCTTGTATTCTATTCAATGATACATTCACTATACAGTTTAACTCTCAAATAAAATTTTATTTTCAAGTTTCTGGGAATATTTTATTGTTGCTCCCTAATATTACCTAGAAGTTTTTATCATATCAATTTTTAAAATTCCAAAAATTTTAAAACTTCACATTCTAAAAGTATTTTCCATTATTTTACATCTTACATTAAGGTCTGCATTAATCTTTCCTTTAGTATATGTTCTACAACATTTATTATTAATTTAAAATGAATTTTATTAATAAATTTCTTGAAAAATTGTCCATATGCTACTTCTTATTTATTATTTCCCATTCAATTTCTTTAGAAATTATTTTTAGTTACACAAGTAATATATAGATTCAGGCTTCATCAAAATGTCTGGGCAGTGAGACCTCATCTCTACAATAAATCAGAAAAAAAATCAGCCGGGTGTGGTAGCGCATGCCTGTAATTCCGGCTACTCAGAAGGCTGAGGTGGAAGAATCGCTGGAGGCCAGCAGGCAAGGCTGTGGTGGCCGGGAGCGGCCATTGCACTCCAGTCTGGGCGACTGAGTGAGGTTCCAACTCAAAAAAAAATGTTGAACTATTAATGACAAATTTAAAGGTTTTTATGTCTATCACCCTCATCACAGCTTCCTTTATCCCCTTTCCCAAATGTAACCACCATTATTGAATTAGTTTATATCCTTCCAGATTTTATTCTATGGATTTACATATATAGAGAGAACAGTACATAACATATGCAGTATTATTTTCTGTGTATTCTTTTAATATAAACTATATTATACTGTACTTACATTTTGCAGATTGCTTTATTCACTCAACATTATATAATGAAGATCTAGTCCTGTTATTACATAGATATCTACTTCATACACTATAGTTTGTATAGACATTCCTCTATTGATTAGTGACATGTGTGTGCAGGTATCTTTTTCATAGAGTGATTTGAGTTCCTCCAGGTATATTCCCAAAAGGGGGATTGCAGGGCTGTATGGAAGGTCAATTTTAAGATCTTTTAGAAATCACCATAGCATGTGTTAATCACAATAGCATGTGTTAGCAAAAGGGAACACTTGTACACTGTTGGTGGGAATGTAAATTGATATAGTCAGGTTAGAACACTTGAAAACAGCATTTCTGTGAACATACATATATGTCTTCTTGTGAAGGTCTTTGTAGTAAGTTGAGCAGTGCTCCTCCCCAAGAAAGCATGTTTACCTGGAACCTATAAATAAAACCTTATTTGGAAAAAGGGTCTTTGCAGATTTCATTAAGTTAAGATCTGGAGATGAGATCCAGTCGTATTTTGCTACTGTGTTCTAATCTAATGACAAGTATCTTTAAAAGAAGTGGAGATGACACACGGGGAGAAGGTGATGACATGAAGATCTGGGAAAAGATGCATTTCCAAGGCAAAACACCCCAAGGATTGCCAGAAGCCACCAGAAACTAGGAGAGACATATAAAACAGATTATCCCTCCGTTTTACGTTTATTTCTTTCTATTTTCTACTATTGATTGCTATTATGAATGAGACATTTTTCCTATTATATTTTAATGTTGAATTTTGCTGGATGGTTTTTCTGAAAGTATTGAAAAATTTATATAGTTGCATTACTTTACTTGGTTGATTATGAATAACATTCATAGATACCTATGATAAATAATATTTTTTTGTATTTTTGTTTTAAAATTATATTGGCATAGGGTCTGCTATTTTTATGATGTCCTTGTTTAGTTTCAGTGTCAAGGACATGCTTATTTGCAAAATGAATTTGGTAGTTCCCCCTTTTCTACTCTGAAACTGTTTTTATGGAATAAAATTATATGTTCCATGAAGTCTTGACAAAATTCACTTGTGAGAACTCATTCAGGTGATGCTTTTTGAAAGCAAATAGATATGTGAAAGCAGTTTTAATTTATTCTCTGGTATTGCATTAGACAGATTTTCCATTTCTTCTTTGATAGATTTTGATAATTAATATTTTTCTAGAAGCTTGCCAGTTTTATCCAGTTTATGGTTTGTCAGTCTAAGCACTGCTGACATTTTGGGCTGGATGATTCTTGGTTGTGGGAAGCTGTCCCGTATATTGTAGTATGTTTATCAACACCTCTGGCCTCTACCAACTAGACATCAGTAGCACCCTCCTTAATTGTGACAACCAAAATGTTCCGAAGTATTTTCAAATACTCTCTGGGGATCAAATATTATTTATATTTTTATATGATTTTATATGTATTTTATTAGTGTTTTCCCAAAGCAACACTTAGTATTATTGATCAATTATACACTCATTTCTGTATTTCTTTGTGACAATGTTGACAATTTTCAAAAGTATTTTTATCAAAAACTAGAATGTATACTACCATGAACCCCACCACTTAGCTTTAGCAATGCTCAACTAATAGCTCATCTGGTTTCTTTCATTTATACAGTACTCTCACCATCTCCTCTCCTATACTACTCTGAAGTAAATCCTAGACCTTATATTCTTTCATTTGTAGATATTGTGTAACTATAAAAGATAAGAAAGTTTTATTAAATATAACCACATTGCACATAAATATAATTTCTTTAGTTTGTTATTTTAAAGATATGGGGTACAATTCAGGGTTAGGTATGCAAATGTTCATTATGCAGGTACCCTTGTTGATGAGGTGTGCTCCCTCCCCCCACCACCAGCAGTTTCTCAATACTGCCAATCACTTTCTTACAACATAATAATAATTGTTCAAGGTTTGCTTATGAGTGAGAACATGTGGTACTTGGCTCTTTTCTTCTGTGATCACTCAGTATTATAGACTGTAAGTCCATCGAAGGTGCTGCAAAGTTCATAATTTTGTCTTTCTTTATGGCTGTGTAATATTCTATTGTGTATATGTACCACATTTTTTTATCCAGACCTCTTTTGACTGGCAGCAGGGTTGGTTTCATGTTTTTGCTTTTGTGAATAATACTGCAATAAACATGTGTGTGCAGGGATCTTTTCATAGAGTGATTTGAGTTTCTCGGGGTATATTCCCAAAAGGGGAATTGAAGAGTTGTATGGAAGGTCAATTTAAGATGTTTTAGAAATCCCACACTGTTTTCCACAAAGGTTGTACTAGTTTCACTCCTTTAACAGTGTAGAAGTATCCCCCTTTTTCCCTGCATACTCTGCAGCAGCGGTTGTTTTTTTTTTGTGTTCTTGATGGTAGCCTGACTGGAGTTAGGTGATATCTCAGTGTGGTTTTAATTTGCATTTCTTTGATGACTAATGAGATGAGCATTTTTTCATGTATCTGTTGCTACTCATATGACTTCTTTTGAGAAGTGTCTGTTCATATCGTTTACCCACTTTGTAATGGGATTGTTTTTCTTTCTTTCTTTTTTTCTTTTCAGCACATTTGAGTTCCTTGTAGATCCTAGATGTTAGACCTTTGTCAGATATACAGTTGGGACAAATATTTTTTCCCAGTCTGTGGACTATCTCCCTGCTCTCTTGATGGTTTATTTGGCTTTGCAGAAGCTCTTCACTTTGATGAGGCCCCATTTGTCTATCTTATCTCCTATGGCATGGGCATTTGGGGTTTTGATCAGGAATTGGTTGCCAGTTCCTTTTTTCATAGGGGCGTCTCCTGCATTTTCTAAGGTTCTTATAGTTTGAGGTATTTGATCCATTTGGAGTTGATTTTTGTGTATGGTGATAGGTAGCGGTCCCGTTTCAATGTTCTGAAAGTGATCAGCCAGTTTTCCCAGCAACATTTACTAAATAAGTTCTCCTCTCCCCAGTGGTTCACGGTGGAGGCTTTGTCGAAGATGAGTTGGTTGGGAAAATGAAGTTTTGCTTCTGGAATCTCTATACTGTTCCATTGGTCTATATGCCTGTTCTTGTAGCAATACCAGGCTGTTTTGATTATTGTAGCCTTACAATAAAGTGTAAAGTTTGAAAGTGTGATACTTCCCACTTTTTTTTTCCTGAGGATTGCTTTCATGTTTCGTGGTCAGTTATGTTTCCATATGAACTCCTATATTGTCATTTCTAGGCCACAGAAGAATGATACTGGTATTTTAATGGGTATTTTATTAAATCAGTAAATAGCCTTAGGTAGAATGAACATGTTAACAGTGTGATTCTTCCAATCCATGAGCATGGAATAGTTTCCCATTTATTTGTGTCATCTTTGATTTCGTTGAGCAGTGTTTAGTAGTTTTTGTTGTAAAGGTCTTTCACTTCTCTGGTTAGGAAGATGCCAAGGTATTCCTTTTTTGTGTGCGACTATTGTGAATGAGATTGCGCTTTTTATTTGGGTTTCTGTTTGTTTATTGTTGGTGTATAGGAATGCAACTGTCTTTTGCATATTTATTTTATATACTGAGACTGCAAAAGTTTTTCATCAGTGCAAGGAAGCTTTTGACACATTCTTCTCGGGTTTTGAAGATATAGAATCATGTCATCTGCAAAGAGAGTTAACTTAACTTCCTCTTTTCCTATTTGGGTACCCATGATTTCTTTCTCTTGTCTGATTGCTCTACCTAGTACTTCCAATACTTTGTTGAACAGGAGGGGTAAGTGTGGGCATCCTAGTCTTGCTCTGGTTTTCAGGGGAAATGGTTCCAAATTCTCTCTGTTTAGAAGTATGTTGGTTGTTTTTCTCATAGATGGCTCTTACTCTTTTGAGGTATGTTCCATCTATGCCTAGATGTTCAAGGGTTTTTATCAAGAAGGGATGCTGCATTTTATCAAAAGCTTTTTCTGCATCTAATGATATAATCATGTGATTTCTGTTTTTGCATCTGTTGATGTATTTAATTACGTTTATGGTCTTGTAGATGTTGAACCAGCCCTGCAATCTTGGCGATGAAGCCTACTTGTTCATGGTGGATGATTTTTTTTTATAGTCAGTGTATTTTATTATGATATTGTGGGGTACAGTTAAGGGTTAGGTATACAAATATGCTTCATTCAGGCACCCTTGTTGATAAGAGGTGTCTCCCCATCCCCAGACAGATATTTACTACCATTAATCCCATTTCCCTTCCCCTGCCCCCCATAGTTTCCCACCAGTGTCAGTCATTTTTTTATAGTATTATGTTGGATGTTCAAGGTCCACTATATGAGTGAGAACATGTGATACTCAGATATTTGTTTCTGTGAGAGATCACTCAGTATTATAGACTCTAGTTCCATCCAGGTTGCTGCAAAATTCATGATTTTGTTCTTTTTTATGGTTGCCTAGTATTCCATTGTGTATATGTACCACATTTTTTTAAATCCAGTACTCTTTTGATGGACAGCAGGGCTGCTTCCAGGTTCTTGCTATTGTGAACAATGCTGCAGGCATCTTTTTTATAGAGTGATTTGAGTTCTTCAGGGTATATTCCCAGTAGGGAGATTGTGGGGTCATACGGGAGGTCAATATTTAGAGCTTTTAGGAATGCCATACTGCTTTCCACAGAGGTTGCACTAGTTTGCACTCCCACCAACAATGTAGAAGTGTTCCCTTTTCACCACACCCTCTCCAGCAACTGTTATTTTTTGAGTTATTGAGAATTGCCATTCTGATTGGAGTTAAGTGGTATCTCAGTGTGGTTTTGATTTGCATCTCCTTGATGATTAGTGAGGTTGAACATTTCTTCATGTGTCTGTTGGCTGCTCGGATGTCTTCCGTTGAGAAGTGTCTGTTCATATCTTTTGCCCACTTTATAATGGGGTTGTTTGTTTTTTTTTCTTTTCAGCATGTTTGAGTTCCTTGTAGATCCAAGATGTTAAGCCTTTGTCGGACCTGGAGTTGACAAGTACTTTCTCCCAGTCTGTAGGCTGTCTCCCTGCTCTCTTGATGGTTTCTTTGACTTTGCAGAAGCTTGTCAGTTTAATGAGGTCCCACTTGTCTATCTTATCTCTTATGGCCTGTGTGTTTCGGGTTTTTTCAGGAATTGGATGCCAGTTGCAATTTCCATGAGGGTATGTCCTTCATTTTCTAAGGTTCTTATGGTTTGAGGTTTTACATTTAGGTCTCTGATTCATTTAGAGTTAATTTTTGTGTATGGGGATAGATGGAGGTTCTGTTTCAATCTTCTGCATGTGGTCAGCCAGTTTTCCCAGCACCATTTACTGAATAAGTTCTCCTCTCCCCAGTGGTAGGTGGTGGAGGCTTTGCCGAAGATGAGTTGGTTGAGAAATTGAGGTTTTGCTTCTGGAATCTCAATTCTATTCCATTGGTCTATATGCCTGTTCCTGTACCAATGCCAAGCTGTTTTGATTATTGTAGCTTTATAGTAAAGTTTGAAGTCTGGTAATGTGATACCACCTGCTTTGTTGATTTTTTTTTTTTCTGAGGATTGTTCTGGCTATTCTTGATCGCTTGTGTTTCCATATGAATTCCTGTGTTGTTTTTTCTAGGTCTGAGAAGAATGTTACTGGTAATTTAATTTTTGAGATTTGTTGTTGGATACGGTATGCTAGAATCTTGTTGAGAATTTTAGCATCTATGTTTATCAAGGATATTGGCCTGTAGTTTTCTTTCTTTGTTGGATCTTTATCCAGTTTGGGATTCAATGTGATGTTAGCTTCATGAAATGATTGGGAAGCATTCTTCTTTCTCAATTGCCTGTAATACTTTCAGTAGGGTTGGTATCAGTTCCTACTTGTATGTTTTGTAGAATTCTACTGGAAAGTCATCTGGTCCAGGGCTTTTTTTTTTTGTAGGTAGTTTTCTTATAACATTGTCGATTTCCTGGGCTGTTATTTGTCTGTTTAGGGTCTCGATTTCTTCTTGTTTCACCCTGGGGAGATTGTGTGATGCTAGAAAGTACTCCATTTCATTTAGATTTTCAATTTTTTTCCATACAAGTGTACATAGTAGTCTCTGATAATCTTTTGTATTTCGTCAGGGTCAGTTGTGACTTGATCTTTTGCATTTCTGACTCTCTTTGTTTGATCTTTTTTCTCTCTTTTGTTTGCTCAGTCTAGCTAGGGGTGTATCAATCCTATTTATCATTTGAAAGAATCAGTTTTTTGTTTCATTGACTTTTTGTATTATATTTTTATCTTCTATGTCCTGTAATTGAGCTTTTACTTTGGTCATCTGGACTCTTCTGCTGCAGTTACGGTTTTGGTGATCTTGCCTTTCCAGCTTCGTTAGGTGATTTGTTAGGCTGTTAACTTGTGATCTTTCCATGTCCTTTATGTGTGTTCATAGTGATATGAATTCCCCTCTTAGTACTATTTTCATGGCATCCTAGAGATTTAGGTATGATGTTTCTGTGTTTTCATTTGTTTCCAGGAAACTTTTAATTTCTGTTTTGATTTCTGTGTTCACCCACGAGTTATTCAGCATCATGCTGTTTAGTGTCCATATTTTTTCTGAGTTTGGAGGGAACTTCATTGGTGTTGGTATTTATTTTTATTCCACTGTTGTCTGAGAAGTTGTGTGGCAGTATTTCAATCTTATGAAATTTGTTTATGCTTAATTTATGGACGAGGATGTGGTTGATATTAGAGTAAGTTCCATGTGGTGATGAGTAGAACATATACTCCATGTTTGTTGGGTGGAATGTTCGGTAGGTATCTATTAAGCTCACTTGGTCAAGCATCATGTTGATGTTCCAGATCTCTTTGTTGATTTTTTTAATCTTGATGATCTGTCTAGGGTTGTCGGTGGGATATTTAAGTCCTCAGCTATGATAGTGTTAGAGTCAATATCTTTTTTCAGTTTACCTAAAAGCTACCTTATGAAAGTTGGTAATCCTATGTTGGGTGCATATATGTTTAGAATGGATATTTCTTGTTGATGGATTGAACCTTTTGTCATTATATAGTGACCTTCCATATCTTTTTACATTTCTGATAGCTTAAAGGGTATTTTGTTAGACATTAAGATCACAATTTCTGCTTTCTTTTGTGTTCCGTTCACCTGAGATGAGTCTCCCAGAGACAACATATTGTTGCTTCATGATATTTTATACAAATTACCATTCTGTGTCTTCTCAGTGGTGCATTTAGTCCATTCACATTCAGACTAATTATTGAAATGTGAGAGTTTATTCCTGTCATGAGGTTCTTATAGAGTTTGTTGTGGCTGCTGTTGTTTTTTTTATTTGTTTGTTGTCTTTCTTTTGATTTTGGGGTTGATTTATGTGTGTTTCAATGTTTTTCCTGCATTCTTGAGAAGGGCATGGTCATTCTTTTTTTTCTTTCTTCTGTTTTTAATACTTCTTTTAGTGTTTCTTATAGAGCTGGTCTGGAGGTGGTTCAAACTCTTAGGGATTGCATGTCTTGGAAGGACTTTAATTCTCCATCACTGATGAAACTTAGCTTACCTGGGTAGGTAATTCTTGGTTGAAACTATTTATCTTTGAGTAAGACAATATTAGAAATATTAGAGCCTTAGCTGCTACTAAACCCATAGTTTTACATCGTCCACAGGGACAAACTATATATAATATAAGAGCTTGTTTGCAATCTCCTTATGCCTTTTTAGTAACCACTGATTATGAATCTTTAGTAATTTCTTTTGATGGGCAGAAATACCAAATTTCTTGTAAAAACTGCAAATTAACTAATTGTCTTACTTTCTCTAATTCATATAAAGGATTTATTATTCTCCGCCGACCTCCTTATTTGATGGTTCCTGTAAAACTTCCATCTCTTTGGTATGATGAATACAGTCTGAGAACATTATATGAGCTTAACTCACTGTTGTCACGACCAAAAAGATTCATAGCAACTTTAATTTTAGGAATTACAGCTTTGATAGCCATTGCTACTTCAGCTTCAGTTTCAGCTATAACTTTAGCTAAAGAAGTACATACTGCTACATTTACAGATCAGTTATCCAAAAATGTCTCATTAGCTTTAGCAGCTCAAGAAATTATTGACCAAAAATTAGAAAGTAAAGTTAATGCATTAGAAGAAGCTATTTTGATTATAGGACAGGAACTTGTAGCCTTGAAAATTAAATTGGCTTTGAGATGTCATTCAGAGTTTAAATGGATTTGTGTCACACCTCTTCAAGTGAACAAGTCTATTCATACCTGGGATAGGATTAAAAATCATATCTCTGGAATTTGGAACCATTCCAACATAAGTTTGGATCTTTCCAAACTTCATCAGAAAGTAAAAGACATTAGCTCTGCTGAAAAACAATTTGAATTCACCCAATTGGCTCAGTCAATTTATAATAATTTCTCTTCATTTGTCAATCAAAAATCATTATTGTCTATATTAATCAATGTGGGAATTTGTGGAGGAATAATCTTGCTACTATTATCCTTACTTCCAGTACTCTTCAAATCATTGAAAAATAACATCTCTCGACTAAGCACGGAATTTCACGGCTTTGTATTAAAAAACAAAAAAGGAGGATATGTTGGGAGCCAGCCTTGGAGGTCCACCTGATTGACAGGGTCCGGGTGGGCCGAAGACCCCGGGCCGCAGGGCGAACCCAGGAAGCTGAGGCCCTTCTGTCCTTCACCTTTGCTGTTTGATACCGCCGAAGAATTCTGTGCAGTCGTGGAAGAAGAAAATGGCATGTTTATGTGAAATGCTCACAGCTAACCTGGAAACATCATGGTTTATTTTTCCATTTTTCCCACTATGCCACTTGGCCTTTTTGAACAGATGACAATTTAATGCTAGTTAATACAGAGCTTTTATACCATTTTTGAAGGGGCAAGACAAAGAAAATTCTTTCATATACATATTTTTTAAAAATTACCAGTTAATGGTCTTAGTAACAAACAAACCAAGATTCCCATAGGCTTTAATAGCAAAAAAGCTAGGAATCTTATAGGCATTAAACAAGTCCTATTTATAAAGCCAACAATGACATTTTCAGTCCAATGTCCCAAATTACAAATGTTTCAAGAAAGTTTTTTTAAGTGTGTATTTCTTTATATGTCAGAAATATTCTTATCTTAGGTTCTTATGTTCTTTAGAGTTCTGTGATCACCTCCCTTGTCCAGATGTCCTTGTTACTTTTCTCTTATCTTACAATGTTTGTTTCTAAAAAGAACTCAAAAGAAGCTTTTAGTAATGTTTCCCAGACCCCTCAAAATTACTTTCTGTTTTAGCTGATCTATTATAAAAGTGTCTAATTATTATATTATGAATTCAATAAAAACCTACTCTATAAATGTTAACTTAGAGTTTTAACTATAGAATTAAATAAAAACCTTAACATTAATCTTTATCCTAAGTTAATGTAAACAATATTATAAGTCATCTACATAACTCTTAAATAAGTGTTAGAACTTATATTCTAACAAATTCATAATGAACCTATTATAAACTTGTATTTCTAAAAAATCCTTATGTCTAAACATTAAACTGCATAATCCTAAATCAAATAAAAAATGAATATACTCATATCATTTATTACTTAAGTAATGTCTAATAACTTGTAACCAAGTAAAATAAAGCATTCTTAATATACTTCAAAGTTTAACCTTTATATATATTAAAAAAGACCAAGTGGCATAGTAGGAAAAATAAAAAAATAAACCATAATATTTCCAGGTTAACTGTGAACACTTCACATAAACATGCCATTTTCTTCTTCCACAACTACACAAAATTCTTCAACAGTATCAAACAACAAAGGTAAAGAACAGAAGGGCCTCAGCTTCCTGGGCTCGCCCTGCAGCCCGGGGTCTTCGGCCCACCCGGACCCTGTCAATCAGGTGAACCTTCAAGACTGGCTCCCAACAGAGAACTTTGAAGATTGGACTCCTGTCTCTCCTAGCCTGAAGTGTTTTTGTAGATAAGTCTGCTCCTATTCTAATTGGTCTTCCCCAGTATGAAATCTGACCTTTCTCTCCTGCTGCCTTTAAGAGTTTTTCTTTCATACCTACTTTGTCTAAGCAAATTACTATGTGTCAGAAATTGGTCTCATTTATTGTCTTGTAGGGATTCTCTGATTCTCTTGTATTTGAATGATCACATCACTGATGATATGAGGGAAGTTTTCTTGGAAAATTTCATGAAATGTTTCTTTCAGGGTGGCCTCTGTCTCTATATCTGCCTCAGAGATTCCAATTAATCTTAGGTTTGGCCTCTTGATATAATTTCTCATCTCTTGGTGGCTTTGTTCTGTCTTTCAAGCATATTTTTTATGTTTTTAACAGTTTGGGTTAGTTCCATATTTTGATCTTCAAGCTTTGAGAATCTTTTTGCTGCTTGGTTAATTATGTTTTCCATGCTTATTGGTTTGTTATTTATTTCATTTACTGTATTGTTTATTGCTGTTAGCTCAGTTATCAACTCTTTCATTCTTTCCTTTTGTCTCTCTTCATTTCTATTTGCTCTCTCTATTAATATTTTGATATCTTGGTTTGTGGTTTGAGACTAGTCATTCTGGGGGCTCTTTATTTTTTGAGTTCCAAAGTCTGTATTCTCAGTTGTTGTTTTCCCAGGGGTCTGTGAGACCCATATTCTTCCTTTGGTTTTTCTTCATTTGTGAAGGTTTTCCTCCTCCTCCCCCTTTTTTAACCTCTTATTTAATTATGTTGTTCAGTGATTGGGGATAACATTTACTTCTGTTTTCTCAATCTCCTATTCTTTCTTATGTAGATCCTCTGGCTTTGTTCAATTTTGAAACCAGACTGGGGGTGGACGACTGTGTATTTTGCAGTTTTGAGATCTGATTAAATGGGAAATTGTGATCTGGAAGCTACCTGAAGATCCCAGTATCCACTGACCAGTGTGAGGGCCCTCTGGAACCCACTTCCTTGCCTTATAATCTGTTCACTCAGTAGTGGTGTTTGTTTGCCCCTGAAGCAAAGTTAGGTAAGAAAATGGAAAAAGGAGGGAGGAAGATGAAAGGAAGGTGAAGAGAGAAGAAGAAGAGGGAAAACAGACAGGTGCACCAACTAATGAATAAACAGAGAGACAAAGATGGTACAAACAAAAACAACCGGGCTCGGTGGCTCAGCCTGTAATCCCGCACCTTTGGGAAGCTGAGGTGAGTGGATTGCCTGAACCCGCAGGTTCGAGACTCACCTGGGCAGGCAAGACCTCATCTCTACAATAAAATCAAAAAATTATCTGGGTGTGGTAGCGCACGCTTGTAATTCCGGCTACTCGGTAGGCTGAGGTGAGTGGATTGCCTGAGCCCGCGGGTTCAAGACTCACCTGGGCAGGCAAGATCTCATCTCTACAATAAAATCAAAAAATTATCTGGGTGTGGTAGCGCATGCCTGTAATTACGGCTACTCGGTAGGCTGAGGTGGAAGGATCGCCGGAACCCAGCAGGTCAAGGCTGCAGTGGCCGGGAGTGGCCACTGCACTCCAGTCTGGGCGACAGAGTGAGACTCCAACTCAAAAAAAAAAAAAAACCATACAGACAATCATACAAACAAACAAGAAAATTCCCCTGTTGTACTCACCTTCAAAAATATCCATACACAAACAGAAAATCTAAAAATCTAAACATTAAAATAACAGAAACCAAGCATGTATGAGAGCACAAACAAAAGCAGAAAGAGAGAAAAAAATGCAAACAAAAAATTTCTCACTCTGTGACCGTTTCTGTAACTCCAGGTTCCTTTCTCAAGCACAGATGCCACTTTTGGCTGCCACTGCTTTTGTCTATTGCCACTTTTGACTGTTGCTGCATTGGGGAGTGGCTCTGGTCTCCAGCCCATCCCCTGTCCTTGCAGCACAGGCTGATAAGGTTGCTCTCAGCATAGGTCAGACACCCCACAGACTACTGGGTGAGGAGGATGTAGCAGATGCTGAATAACATGACTCATCTGCTGCAGTTGTCAACTCTCCCACTCAAATCAGACGTTTCTGTGTCCAGTCCAGTGTGGGAGAGGGACATCTGTCTCTCTGAGCCTGTTGGTCAAACCCAAAGGGGTACACGAATAGCCTCTGAGTCTCAGGTTGGAGGATGGACAGAGCTGGGTGGGGCAATGCAGGTCTCTGTCTGGTCCCAGGACAAAGAAGATGGTGCTGGTCAGCATCTTCTCACTGACAGCAGAGCTCCATTCCAGATTTCGATTCCCTGCCTTCTTCACAGTTCCTGCTGTTTATGCCTGGTCTGCTGCCACAGGTGATGGCATGGGCCAGGTCCTAGGTGGTGAGGAGAAGCTGTTCTCTGTTGCCTCCTCTCTAGAAAGCCCTGAGAATGGTAGACAATCTTGCACACCAAGGACTCCGATCTCAGGTGGTTTTGGGTTGCCGTCACTTCTGGAGGAGACCCTGGGTGCATGAACCCAAATCTCCCTACAGACGAACTTTCACTCACCCACCGGCAAACATCCACTCACGCAGAGTCATCATGGACACTCGCTTTTGCCGAGGCTCTCACACTCTGACCAACTCCATTGCCATCTTGCCTCTTCTATTCCAACAATTATATAAATGATCATGTATGTGCCTGTGTGTGTATGTGAAAGAGAGAGAGGGAGAGGGAAAGGGGGATAGAGAGAGAGGCAGAGAAAGAGAGATTTATAGTTTGTAGAAATTAGTATTTAATAAGGTCTATGCCTTGTATTTGATTGATATATCTCTTAGATTCACTTCTAATTTCTTTGTTCTCTTTCAAATTGTTGAAAAAAATTAGATTGTTTGTCCTGTAGGGTTTCCCCAGTTGGACTTTGGTGATTGTATTTTCAAGATATCATTTGTATTTCCTACAAATTAGTGTTTCACTTTAGAGGCTTAATCAAACTCAGGTTTAATTTCCTTGGCTAGACTACTCATAGATTACATGGAGTTCTACAGGGAGACATATAATATCTAATTGTTCCTCAATGGCTAGACCCCTAAATTTTTTAAGGGTTGAAAAATAGTGAGGTCCTATCATTCCATTTTCATTTATTAGGTGACATTCTTTTATAGAGAGAAAATTCCCTTTATCTATTATTTGGCATTTAGTGGTACAGTTTGTATAGGACAAGCAGGATAAATGCTTGACTCTTTACTTACTGGTTTTCAAAATAATGAGTTGGTTCCTGATCATCTTGCAAATGTGACTTTTTTTAGTATTATCATAAACATATGGATTCAAACATTTTATGAATTTCAAGACATTACAATGTCTCCTTACTGATGCTCAAACTGTCCTTTAATTGTCCAGTGGGAGCCTGTACACACTGACTTCTGAGTTGTTTTTTTTTTTTTGACACAGCACTAGTGGTCCAATAGCCTCCTTGCTTTCTGAGAATAGAAAATGTTGGAGGCTCTACTTGTCCATTTCCTGCCCCAGACTAGAACTCAGCCATATCTCTTAGGACCCTTGGTTCCTTTCAGTGCAAAGTGATGTCTGGAAATAAAAATATGGGCCCTGGTCATTATTATCTATCTAATTCAAATTCAGGACTATAAGATTTTTACTTTTGACCCAACAGTCTGTATCGCTTTTCACCCAAAACTAAAATCTTGATTCTCAAAATGACATACATTTACTCATTTGCTCTATCCCGCAGTATACAAACAAAGTTTCAGAATAACAATACCAGTGCTATACCATCAAAAATATAATTAGTAAAGAATTCAGAGTAGAGACCTAAACTTTTCCTTCATTCTTGGCTTTTACCTCCTGACCACCCTGGTATCTTTCCCATATGGTCCAGCATGGCATGACTTTCCTCCTGTTTATAAAACCTGCAGACTAAGAGTGCACTCTGGAATTCATCTAACAAGTGATAGGACCCACAGAAAGCAGAGAGGAGAGAAACCTCAGAACCTGCCTAGGTGGACCCAGTGCAGAGCTGTGTGAGGCACCCCAACGCAGCAAAAGGGCTAGTGAGTGTGAGTCCTTGAAAACCAACATTATCACCATGGACCCTTGTAATTCTAGTCACAAGAGAGTCCCTAAACCCCCTGATCTCCTATAAACCTGCCTATGGACTGTGCAGAGACATTGCCTAAGTCCACGTAGAACCTCACAGGCCATGCATCTAGGCACCAGCTACCATTGCTCCACCAAGAAGGAAGGTCCAGCATTCCTCCGAGAAATCAATTTCCAGAGACTGTCCATAATCTCTTTGCAACTGTTTCCATCACTGCCATACCCTCAAACCAAAAAAGGAGAAGGCAAGCTTTGTGCTCTCATATACCTCAAAACAGATTCCATAGTCAAAATACACAGGAACAGGGAATAGTTAGTGAACCCCTGAGACCCCAGTGTAAGCTGCATCCTGTCAAACAGGGATTGCTTACTCCAGGCCTGCAGTGAGGTAGCCGCCTACCCACCTGAACCCTGCAGCCAAGATATGGCACTCCATTGAGATTTCAACTTCCTGAGGTCACTGAAAAATCCTTTGCAGCCATAGCCATCATTACTGGCAGTTATGTTTAAGTGTCATTTACTGATCTGAAGATCAAACTACACCACCTTAGAAAAATGTACTGCTACAACAAGCATAATTTGAGACAGTCACTGCATGATCTTATCTGCAACAAAGGAACCTTTACTTAGCAGTGACCCTCGGAAAGTACCCAAGAATGAAGTCAGAACATACACCACAGCCATATGCACAAGGGAAAAAATACAAAAAAGAAGAAAAAAGTCCCATCTTAACAACAGCAAAATCAAAGAAAAAAAGTGTTAGCTCCATCACATGAGAAGGAACCAGTGCAAGAAATGTGAAAACACAAAAAGTAAGTATGTTTTGTTGCCACAAATGATTGCACCAACTCCCAAGTGGTAGATCCTAGCTAGAATGGTCCAAAATGACAGCTATAGAATTCAGAATATGGATGACAAAGAAGCTCGACAAGATCTAAAGAAAGTGGAAACTCAAAACAAAGAAGTCAAAGATAACCTAATAATTGAAAGTTGGCATGGTCATTCTAAGGAAAAACCAAACTGAACTTCTGGAATTGCAGAATTCACTTCAGGAATTTCAAAATACAATTGTAATCCTTAACAACAGACTAGACGAAGAAGAAGAAATAATTTTGGAGCTTAAAGATCAACACTTTTAATCAGCCCAGTCACACAAAAATAAACAAAAACAAATTTTAAAAAATGAACAAATATTCTGAAAAGTATGAGATTCCACAAAGAGACCAAATCTGCATCTGATTGGCACTCCTGACAGAAAAGGAGAGAATGGGAGCAGTATGGAAAAAGTATTTGAAGACATAATCCAAGAAATCTTCCTCTGTCTTGCTAGAGATGTGAACATGCAGATACAAAAACTTCAGAGCACTCCTGCGAAATGCTATATGAGATGGCCACATCAAAGGCACTCAGTCCTTAGACTATCCAAGGTCAACATGAAAGAAAAAAGTCTTAAAGGCAGCTAGAGAGAAGGGCCAGACCACCTACCAAAAGAGACCCATCAGAATAACAGCAGATCTCTCACCAGAAACCTTACAAGACAGAAGAGATGAGAGACCCATTTACAGCATTCTTAAAGAAAAAAATAGTCAATAATTTCTTATCCTGCCAAACTAAACTTGGCAAATCAGGAAAAAATAAAGTCTTTCCCAGAAAAACAATCATTAAGGAAATTGTCACCTATAAGATTTGACCCTACAAGGGATGCTTAAGGGAGTCCTATACATGGAAAAGAAAGGACAATATTGCTTAACACAAAAGTACATGTAAGCACATTATCCACAAGCCATATAAATCAACCATGAAACTGAGAATACAAAGCAACTAGCTAACAACACTATGATAGAAACAAAATCTCACATGTTAAGAGTAACTATGAATGTCAATGATCTAAGTGTCCCCACTTAAAAGATAAAGATTGGTAGATTGAATAAAAAACAAGACTAATTATACTGCTGCTTTCCAGAGAACCACCCACATCTAATGACACCATTAAGCTCAAGGTAAAGGGATAGAGACAGATCTATAATGCAAACTGAAAACATGAAAGAGCACATCTCACTATTCTTGTATTAGATAAAACAGACTTTAAACCAAAAACAGTTTTTTTTTTAAAAAAGACAATGAAAAGTGTTGCATAATAACAATAAAAGTCTTGGCCAGGAGCAGTGGCTCCCGCCTGTAATCCCAGCACTTTGGGAGGCTGAGGCAACAGGAACAAGATTGCCAGAGCCCAGGAGTTTGAA
The DNA here is from genome assembly GCA_027257055.1 of Cephalopachus bancanus. Lineage (NCBI taxonomy): Eukaryota > Metazoa > Chordata > Mammalia > Primates > Tarsiidae > Cephalopachus > Cephalopachus bancanus. Next base: position 29,783 of record JAPVLO010001828.1, on the reverse strand, counting down.
ACCAGCCTGGGCAACATGATGAGACCTCATCTCTACAGTAAACAAACAAACAAACAAAATAAGCCAGGCATGGTGGCTTATGCCTACTTAGTCCCAGCTACTTGGAAGAGTGAGGCAAAAAGATTGCCTGTGCTCAACATGATGAGACTGTTATAGCTGTGAGCATGCCACTGCCCTCCAGCTTGGGCAACAGAGTAAGACATATACTCAAAAAAAAGATATCAACTATCTTAAATATATATGCGCACCTAACATCGAAACACCCAAATTTATAAAATAATTACTACTAGACCTAACAGAAGAAAACTACAGTCATGCAATAACAGTGAAGGACTTCAGCAACCTACTAACAACTCTGGAGAGATTGTTGATGCAGAAAACTAACAAAGAAATTTTGAACCTAAATTCAAAATTTGACCAACTGCACCTAATTGACATTTACAGAATGCTTTACCCCAAAACCACAGAATATACATTTTTCTCATCTTTATATAGAACATATTCTAAAATCAACAACATGGCTTGTCATAAAGCAAGCCTTATAAATTTCAAAAAATCAAAATCATACCAAACATCATCTTTGACCACAGCAAAACAAAGACAGAAATTAGAACCAAGAGGAAACATCAAAACCACACAAATACATGAAAACTAAACAAATTGTTCCTGAATTATTTTGGGAATAACAAAATCAAGACAGAATTTTTTTTTTGAGTTGGAGTCTCACTCTGTCCCCCAGACTGGAGTGCAGTGGCCGCTCCTGGCCACCGCAGCCTCGACCTGCTGGGCTCCAGCAATCCTTCCGCCTCAGCCTTCCGAGTAGCCGGAATTACAGGCATGTGCTACCATGCCCAGCTGATTTTTTGATTTATTGTAGAGATGAGGTCTCTCTGCCCAGGCGAGTCTCGAACCCACGGGCTCAGGCAATCTACTCACCTCAGCCTCCCAAAGGCGCGGGATTACAGGCTGAGCCACCGAACCTGGCTTAAGACAAGAAATTTTTAACAAAATCTTTTAAAAAGATGACTATAAAGACACAACTTACCAAAGCCTCTGGGTTGTCAGAAAAACAATGCTAAAAGGAAAGTGTATAGCACTACATGCCCACATCAAGAAGACAGAAATATCTCAAAAGAACACATTAACATGTCACCTAAAGACATTAGAAAAACAAGAGCAAACTAACCCAAAGTTATCAGAAGAAAAGAAATAACTGATATCAGATCTGAGCTAAACAAAACTGAGATCAAATAAATAAATAAAACATACTAGGGATCAACAAAACAAAAAGCTGATTCCTTGAAAAAAATAAACAAGACTGATAGACCACCGACCAAATTAACAAACCATAGAGAGAAAAAAAATTCAAATAAGTACAATCAGATTTTTTTTAAAAAAAAAAGATGACTGGTCAGGCTCGGTGGCTCAGCCTGTAATCCCAGCGCTTTGGGAGCCTGAGGCGAGTGGATTGCCTGAGCCTGAGGGTTCGAGACCCGCCTGGGTAACTTGGCGAGACCTCATTTCTACAATAAACCAAAAATTAGCCGGGCGTGGTAGCGCGCGCCTGTAGTTCCAGCTACTTGGAAGGCTGAGGTGGAAGGATCGCTGGAGCCCAGCAGGTCGAGGTTGCAGTAGCCGGGAGTGGCCACTGCACTCCAGTCTGGGTGACAGAGTGAGACTCCAACTCAAAAAAAAAAAAAAAAAGATGATTGATCCCAAAGAAATACAAAAGATTCTAAGAGATTGCTATAAACATTTATATGCATGTAAGCTAGAAAATCTAGAAGAAATGGATAAATTCCTGGAACTCCATCACCTCCCAAGATTTAAACAGAAAGAAATTAAAACCCTGAATAGACCAATAATGAGTCATGAAATTGAATCAGTAATAAAAGACTAATAGCCAAAAAAAGTCCTGAACCAGACAGATTCACAGCAAATTCTATCAGATGTACAAAAAACAGCTGGTACCAAAACTACTGAAACTATTCCAAGTAATTTAGAAGGAGGAACTCCTCCCTAACTCATTCTAGTTAGCCAATATCATCCTGATGCCAAATCTGGACACAACAAAGAAAGAAAACTAGAGGCTGAAGTCCCTAATGAACAAAAATGTAAAAATCCTCAAACACAATATACTAGCAAATGACATCAAACTATGCATCTAAGAGATCATTCATCATGATCAGCTGGCCTTTATTCCTGAGATGATATTTGGTTCAACATACACAAATCAATAAATGCAATCCACCACATAAACAGAATTAAAAACCGAAAGCACAAAATAATCTCAATTGATGCAGAAAAAGCAGTTGATAAAATCTAGCATCCCTTTATGATAAAAACCCTCAATCATCTAGACATCGAAGGGACATGCCTCAAAATAATAAGAGCCATTTATGACAAACCCACAACCAACATCATTCTGAATGGGCAAAAGTTGGAAGCATTCTCCCTAAGAACTGGAACTAGATAAGGATGTGCGCTCCTCATAACTTTTATTTAGCATAATACTGGAAGCAAAGCCAGAGCAACCAGGTAAGAGAAAGAAATAGAAAGTATTCAAACAGGAAAAGATACAAATTATCTCTTCACAGATGGTATGGCTATATATCTAGAAGACCCTAAAGAGTCTTTTTTAAAATTTATTTATTTTAATTTTTATTATAAAGATGTGGGGTACATTACAGGGTTAGGTATATAAACATTGATCATGCAGGTACCCTTGTTGATGAGGTATGCCCCTCCCTCCCCTAGCAGTTTCCCTTAACTGTCAGTCCCGTCCCGCCTCCCCTGACAGTTTCCCACTACTGCCAATTGCTTTCTTATACCATTATAATTGTTCAAGATCTGTTTATGAATGAGAACATATGGAACTCTGTTCTTTGTTTCTGTGATAAATCACTGAGTATGATCGACTCCAAATCCATCCAAGTTGCTGCAAAGTCCATATATTTGTCCTTCTTTATGGTTGCATAATATTCCATTGTGCATTCGTACCATGTTTTTTAAATCCAGTCCAGCTTTGATGGGCAACACGGTTGGTTCCATGATTTTGCTATTGTGAATAGAGTTGCAACAAACATGCTAGGGCAGGTATCTTTTTTGTAGAATGATTTGAGTTCCTCAGGGTATATTCCCAATAGGGGAATTGCTGGGTCATATGGAAGGTCAAGTTCTAAATCTTTCAGAAATCATCACCCTGTCTTCCAAAGAGGTTGTACTAGTTTGCATTCCCACCAACAGTGTAGAAGCGTTCCTTTTTCTCCACATCCTCTCAAGCATCTGTTGTTATTTGTTTTATTAATGAAGACCATTTTTACTAGGATTACGTGGTATCTCAATGTGGTTTTGATTTTCATTTCTTGATGATAAGTGAGGCTGAGCACTTTTTCATGTATCTGTTGGTTCCTCCTATATCTTCTTTTGAGAAGTGTCTATTCATATCTTTTGCCCACTTTTTAAAGGGGCTGTTTGTTTTTTCCTTTCAATGCCTTTCAGTTCCTTGTAGATCTTAGCTGTTAGGCCTTTGTCAGATAAAGAGTTGGCAATTATTTTTTCCCATTCTGTGGGCTGTCTCCCTGCTCTCTTGATGGTTTCCTTTGCTTTGCAGAAGCTCATTAATTTGATGAGGTCCCACTTGTCTATCTTATATCTTAAGATATTGGCCTTTAGGTTTCTGAATAGAAATTGGTTGCCAGTTCCAATTTCCATAAGGTTATCTCCTGAGTTTTCTAAGATTCTTATAGCTTGAGGATTTACGTTTAGGTATTTAATCCATTTAGAGTTAATTTTTGTATATGGTGATAGGTAGGGGTCCTGTTTCAATCTTCTGAATGTGGTCAGCCAGTTTTCCCAGCACCATGTGCTGAATAGGTTCTCCTCTCCCAGTGGTTGTTATTGGAGGCTTTGTCAAAGATGAGTTGGTTGAGAAATTGAGGCTTTGCTTCCGGAATCTCTATCCTGTTCCATTGGTCTATGTGCCTGTTCTTGTACCAATACCAGGCTGTTCTGATTACTATAGCCTTATAGTAAAGTTTGAAGTCTCAAAGTGTGATATCTCCTGTTTTGTTTCTTTTGCTAATGATTGTTTTGGCTATTTTTGGTCATTTTTGTTTCCATATGAATTTCTGTGTTGTCAGTTCCAGGTGTGAGAAGAATGATGTTGATAAGAATGGGTATTGCGTTGAATCTGTAGATTGCCTTTGGTATGATGGACATCTTAACAATGTTGATTCTTCCTATCCATGAGCAGGGATTATTTTTCCATTTGTTTGTGTCTTCTTGGATTTCCTTGAGCAGTCTTTTGTAATTCTCATTGTGAAGGTCTTTCACTTCTCTGGTTAGGAAGATGCTGAAGTATTTCATTTTTTTGGTGGCTATTGTGAATGGGATTGTGCATTTTATTTGGTAATCTGCCTGCTTCTTGTTGGTGTATAAGAATGCAACTGTCTTTTGCACGTTTATTTTATACCCTGAGACTTTGCCAAAGTCCTTTATCAGAGCAAGCAGGTTTTTGACAGATTCTCTTTGATTTTCAAGTTATAGAATCACATCATCAGTAAGAGGGATAACTTGGCTTCCTCTTTTCCTATTTAGATACCCCTGATTTCCTTCTCTTGTCGAATTGCTTGAGCTAGGACTTCCAGCACAATATTGAACAAGAGGGGTGAGAGTGGGCAGCCTTATCTTGTTCCAGTTTTCAGGGAAATGATTCCAGTTTCTGTCCATTTAGCAATATGTTGACTGTGGGTTTGCCATAGAAGGCACTCACATTTTTGAGGTATATTCCTTCTATACCTAGGTGTTTGAGGGTTTTTATCAAGAAGGGATGCTGGATTTTATCAAAAGTTTTTCTGCATCTAATGATATAATCATGTGGTTCTTGTTTTTATATCTGTTGTTGTATTTAATTACATTTATGGTCCTGCGAATGTTGAACCAGCCCTGCATCCTGGGGATGAAGCCTACTTGGTCATAGTGGATGATTTTTGATATGTGTTTTTGGATCCAATTTGCTAGAATGTTGTTGAGGATTTTTTGCATCTATGTTCATAAGGTATATTCGCCTGTAGTTCTCTTTCTTTGTTGAATGTTTACCCGCTTTGGGTATCAGTGCAATGTTAGCTTTGTAAAATGATTTGGGGAGAATCCCATCTTTCTTAATTGCCTGGAATACTTTCAATAGGATTGGTATCAGCTCTTCCTTGTACGTTTTGTAGAATTCTTCAGGAAATCTATCCAGTCCAGGGCTTTTTTTTTGGTAGGTAGTTTTCATATGACAGAGTCAATTTCCTGGGTTGTTATTGGTCTGCTTAGTGTCTCAGTATCTTCTTCTTTTAACCTGGAGAGGTTGTGTGATGTCAGAAAGTCCTCCATTTCATTTAGGTTATCAAGTTTGTTTTCATGTAGGTGTGCATAGTAATCTCTGATAATCTTTTGCATTTCTTTGGGGTCAGTTGTGATTTGATCTTTTGTATTTCTGATGGTGTTTATTGGGGCTTTTGCTCTTTTTTTCTTGGTCATTCTGGCTAAGGGGCCATCAATCTTGTTAATTCTTTCAAAGAACCAGCTTTTTTTTTTGATGTTTTGTATGATATTTTTGTCTTCTATGTCCTGTATTTGGGCTCTTATTTTTGTTATTTGGATTCTCCTGCTAAAGTTGAAGTTTTGGTAGTCTTCTCTTTCCGGTTCCCTTAGGTGATTTGTTAGACTCTCCACGTGTGATCTTTCCATTTTTTGATGTGTGCTTGTAGAGATATAAATTCCCTTCTTAGAACTGATTTCATGGTATCCCAGAGGTTTTGGCAAGATGTTTTGCCATTTCCATTTGTTTCCAGGAATCTTTCAATTTCTTCTTTGATTTCAGTGTTGACCCAGTAGTTGTTCAGCATCATACTGTCTAGTGTCCATGTCTTTGTGGGCTTTGGGGAAATGTTGGTTTTGAAATTTATTTTTATTCACTGTGGTCTGAGAATGTGCTGGGCAAGATTTCAACCTTATGGAATTTGTTTATGCTTTATTTATGGCCAAGAATGTGAACAATCTTGGAGTATATTCCCTGTGGTGATGAGTAGAATGTATATTCTGTGGTTGTTGGGTGGAATAATCTATAGGTATCTACCAAGTCCATTTGGTCAAGTGTCAATTTTAGGTTCTGGATCTCCTTGTTGACTTTTTGCCTCAATGATCTATCTCGAGCTGTCTGTAGGGTATTCCAGTCCCCTGCTATACTAGTGTTAGAGTCATGTTGGGAGCCAGCCATGGAGGCTCACTGAGCGTTAGGGATCAGGAAGGGCCATTGACCCCAAGACCACTAGGATGCGTTCGGGAGCTATGACCCCATTTCCTCCCCCTTTCCACTCAGCACTAACCAGATTAAGCTCCTGTGAGCTCAAAACATTAAAAACTCTGAGACTGGGATGAACACAAGCTAACTTTAGAAGCCCATTGCTCCCATTCTTCCACAAACTGCAGTTTTGGCTTTCACACAACTTGTAAATCAAACTCATGTCACATCTAAGAGCCTTAGTATTGGTCACAGGCTTCTGGGTCATGACCTTAGGATTTATTGAAGGTGTAAATTGTAGAATACAATTTTAGAAGACAGCCATTTTGTTGAAAGAATGCAGCTGGGTTACTTGCAGGTAGCCCACTGTGAACTTTGGACTGGGCCACATTCCAAACATTCTGGGATGGGCCACTTTTGTTTGTAAAGTAAATACTTAAGCTTCTATAGAATTGTTTAACTTGGCATAAATCAATCAGCTTAGGATGAAAAAAGTTTATAGAATATGTCAGTCACAGATTAGGTTATCCTTTGTTATGGGATTTTAAGATTATCATATGAAAAGGGTTTAAAGGCAATCATTGATTAAGTTTTCATGGATTAAGGTTTCTGGTGGGTGGGGGATACCCCTCCCACATCTGACTTTGTGTTTAAAAGACCCATTGTAATTCCCAATAACACACCTTGCTTCTGCAATAGACCGGAGTCCAGTCTCTTTCTTTCTCTCTCTCTCTCTTTCTGTCTTCTTCCCCCCAATCGCCGACACCATCTCCACCTTTGGGGTACCCTGAACCCGGCTGGAGCTGGTCCCCAGCAGAGTCAAAACCTTTTCTTAAGTTTATTTAGTAGTTGCTTTAAAAGTGCTGGTGCTGCTGTGTTGGCTGCATATATGTTTAGGATGGATGCTTCTTGTTGATGGATTGAACCTTTTATCATTATGTGGTGTCCTTTTGCATCTTTTAAAATTTTTGAGAGCTTAAAGGTTGTTTTGTCTGATATTAAGATTGCAGCTCCTGCCTTATTTTGTGATCCATTTGCCTGGAAACAATCCATTTGTTTTCCATCCTTTAACTTTGAGTCTGCATGTGTCCATTGTAGTGAGATGAGTTTCCTGGATGCAGCAAATAATGGGATCATGGTTTCTTATCCAGTCCACCATTCTGTGTCTTTTCAGTGGTGCATTTAGCCCATTCACATTCAGGCTGATTATTGAAATATGAGGGTTTATTCCTGTCATGAGGTTCTTATAAAGTTGTTGTTGTTCCTGTTTGTTTGTCATCTTTCTTTTGGTTTGGGGGCTGATTCATTGCGTTTGCCATCTTTTTCCTGTACTCTTGTGAGGAACATTGTTGTTTCTTTCACCTTTTCTTCTGTGTTTAATACTTTCTTAAGTGTTTCTTGTCGAGGTAGTCTGGGGGCACCATAAGTTCTTAAGTATTGGATGTCTGGGAAAGATTTTAATTCTCTCTCAATGATGAATAACTTGGCTGGGTAGGTTATTCTTGGTTGAAATTGTTTATTTTTGAGATCTTTGAAGATCAGGCTTCAAGCTCTCCTAGCCTGAAGTGTTTCTGTAGCTAAATCTTGTACTATTCTAATTTGTCTTCCTTGGTAGGTAGACTGGCCTTTTTCTCTTGCTGTCTTTAGGATTTTTTTCTTTTATACCTACTTTGTTTAGGCAAATTACTATGTGTCTGGGAGTTGGTCTTCTCATTTGTTGTCTTGCAGGGGTTCTCTGAATCTCTTGTGTTTGAATTTTTGCATCACTGATGAGATGAGGGACGTTTTCTTGAATAATTTCATGGAATGTTTGTTGCAGGGTGGTTTCTGTCTCTCTTTTTGCCTCAGGAAGTTCAATCACTCTTAGGTTTGGTCTCTTGAAGTAATCGTTCATCTCTTGAAGGTTTTGTTCTGTCTTTTTAACCTTCTTTTTTATGTTTTTGACAGTTTGGGTTAGTTTTATATTTTGGTCTTCAAACTCTGAAATTCTTTCTTTTGCTTGCCTAATTCTGCTCTCCATGCTTATTAGTTTGTTATTTATTTCAATCACAGTATTCTTTATTGTTGTTATTTCAGTTATCAACTCCTTTGTATTTTCCTCTTGTCTCTCCTCAATTCTTTTTATTCTTTCTATTAATGTCTTGATGTCTGGGTTTGTTGTATGTGACCAGTCATTCTGGGGGCACTTCATTGTTTGTATTCTGAAGTCTGTTTTCTCAGGGATCTCTGTGAGACTTATATTCTTCTTTTGGTTTTTCTTCATTTGCGTAGACTTTCCTCCCCACTTTTTCTACCCCCCACCCCACCTCTCTAATTCTGTTGTCCAGGGGTGGAGGGGTTGCTTTTACTTCTGTTTGTTCAATCTCCTATTCTTCCTTATATATATCCTCTGGCTTTGTTCAATTCTGAAGCTGGAGTTTAGGTTGGAGTTGATACTTTTTGCAGTTCTGAGATTTAATTGAGGGGGGAGCTGTGATTCAAAATCTATCTGCAGATCCCAGTATCCACCGACAAGTGTGTGGATAATCTGGAACCCACTTCCCACTGCCTTTCAATCTGTCCATGCAGTGGGGTCATAGGTTTACTTCCTGAAAGCAAAATGAGGTAAGAAAAAGGAAAAGAATGGAACAGGGCATGGGGGGAAGTGGAAAGTGGAGAGAGAGAAGAGTAAGAGGGAAAACAAATGTACCAACTAACAAATGAAAAGAGACAGAAAGACAGATACGAGTTAAAAATAATACAAACCAATAAACATACAAAAAACTAAAACATACAGATATACAAGCTAGCCCACCTCCTTATTGTTGTACTATTCCCACATACAAACATGAAGTCTAAAGAGAAAAAGAAATAGAATAAAATAGAGTAAGTAAACTAACAGAACCAAAGCAAGTATGAAAACATTATTGATAACGGTGAGAAGAGAGAGAAAAGGAAAAAATTTATGCATAAGACAAACAGACAAATAATTTTTCAAAAAATTTAAACAAGGGAGCCAAGCACACTCTGGGACCTTTCCTTTAAATCCAATGTCTTTCAGCTCTGAGTTCTAGTTCTCTTGCAGGCTGGTGGAGTTGCTCACAGTTAGTGTCAGTTGCCCATGGCCTGCTGTGGAGGGTGGATCAGATCTGGGCTGTCTGACAATTCTGTCACTCATATCTGGCCAGTGTCTATCTAGCATGGGGGAGGGGTTCCTGTCACTCCCGTTTTGATGTTGTTACCTTGTATCCCAAACTGGGGGATGGGCTGAGCTGGGTGGAGCTGTTTTCATGGCTCCAGCTGATCTTTTTTTCCACTGTAGCCCAGTTGAGCTGGGGAAGTTAGAATGCGAGACTTCCAGGTGATGCAGGCCAACGTACCCCTAGGCTATTTGCACTGGGCTGAGTGGAACAGTGTAGCAGGTGGGGGGGCCTCTGAACTCCACGGGGGCAAGAGTCGAAGGCCACCAAGGGTGGGAGAGAGTAGGCAATGGCAGTTGTGGTGACAGCCACTGCTTCAGCAGTGCAGTAGGTGGGAGGAGCCCCATGAGCTGGGTGCTGGGCGAGGGGTGGAGCATGGTAGTGGCAGCGACTGCAGCAGCAGTGGCTGCAGCAGCTTCAGTAGTATGGTGCTTTGGGGGGGTCTTCAAGGGTCCAGGAGCCGTGGGTCACCTCAAGCAGGAGCCACAGTGATGGCGGCAGTGGCAGCAGTCACAGCAGTGGTAGTGGTGGCGGCTGAGGCAGTGGCAGCCATGGCTGATGCAGCAGCTGAGCAGTGTGTGAAGAGCAGGCCTTGGGGGAGAGCAAGAGTCCCTATGGGTGTTTTCTTTCACAGAGAGTCTCACGGACCAAACTGTCCCATCGCCATCTTGCTGGAAGTCCTCACCCTAAAGATTCTACCAAAAGACTCCTGGACCTGATAAGTGACTTCAGAAAAATCTCAGGATACAAAATGGACATCAAAATTCAACAGCATTTCTATGTACACACAATGTTCAAGCTGAAACTTAAACCAAGAACACACTCTCACTTAAAAATAACCTGGGAAAATATGGGGGGGAGGGGGATGGGATTAACAGTTTCAAATATCTGTCTGGGGATGGGAAAACACCTCCTATCAACAGGGTGCCTGAATGAAACATAATTGTACACCTAACCCTTAACTGTACCCCACAAAACCATAATAAAAAATATTGATTGATAAAAAAAATAAAAAATAACCACAAAAAGTTAAACCCCTATGAAAAGGGTCTACAATCTTAAAGCTTTGAGATGCTTTGCTTGGATGCAAGGGCATGGCCCAAATAAAAACAATGAATTTATCTCTGCAATGAGAAGTACAAAACACTGCTAAAAGAAATAAAATATGACACAAACAAATGAAAAAATATACCATGCTCAGGGATTGGAAGAATCAATATTATTAAAATGTCCATACTGCTCAAAGCAACCTACAGATTCAATGAAATTTCCACCAAACTAACAGCGCCTTTAAAAAGGAATAGTTTTAAAAGTTTCTTAAATTATATAAAAGCAAAAAAGAGCCCAAATAGTCAAAGTAATAATCAGCAAAAAGAACAAAGCCAGAGGCATCACATTTCTGGACTTCAAAATTTACAACAAGGCTATAGTAACCAAAGCAGTATGGTACTGGTACAAAAATAGAAACATAGACAAATGGAACACAATAGAAAATCCAGAAGTAAAGCTACTCACCTACGGTCAATTGATCTTCACCAAACTTGACAAATATTGGGAAAAGGACAGTCTATTCAATAAATGGTGCTGGGAAAACTGACTAAATGCAAAAGAGTGAAGCTGGACCTCTTCTTTTCACCATACACAAAAATTTATCCAAGATGGATTAAAAACTTAAATCCTAGGAAAAAGTCAAGAAATCATTCTTCTAGACATTGGCCTAGGAAACAAATTTATGACCAAGTTCTTAAAAATAAATTCAGCAAAAACCAAAAATGGACAAGTGAGATCTACTTAAACTAAAGAGCTTCTACACAGCAAAAAGAAGCCATCAACAGAATAAACAAACAAGTTATGGAATAAAAGGTAATATTTGCGAACTATGCATCTAACAAAAAACTAATATCCAGAATCTATAAAAACTTAAACTAATCAATAAGGAAAAAACAACCCTATTAAAAATGGGCAAATCACATAACAGACACTTCTCAAAAGAAGACATATGAGCAGCCAACAAGCATATGAAAAGATTTTCAACATCACTAATAATCAGACAAATACAAATCAAACTGACAATGAGATATCATCTCACACCAGTCAGGATGGCTAATAACAACTCAAAAAACAACAAATTTTGGCAATATTGAGGAGAAAAGGGAGCATTCATACACTGTTGGAGGGAAGTTGAGCTAGTTCAGCACCTGTAGATTTATCAAAGAGCTAAACATCGAATTACCATTCAATTCAGCAATCCTACTACTGCACTAGTGTGTGTATATCCAAAGAAGCATAAATCATCCTACAAAAAAATACCTGCACTTATAAGTTTATTGCAGCACCATTCACAACAGAAAAAACATGGAACAATTTAGGTGCCCATCAATAGTGGACTTGATACAGAAAATGTGCTACATGTGTACCATGGAATACTATGCAGGAATAAAAATGAACAAAATTATGCCATTTGCAGCAATGTGGATGCAGTTGGAGGTCATTTTCTGAGCAAGTTAACACAGAAACAGAAAATCAAATACCATATGTTCTTACTTATACATGGGAGTTAAACATTGGCACATACAGTCATAAAGATGAAAACAGCAGACACTGGAAACTCTTAAAAGGGAGAAGGAGAGAAGGAATAGGATTGAAAAACTACCTACTGGGTACCATGCTCATTATTTGGGTGACAGGTTCAATAGAAACCCAAACCTCACCATCACACAATACGAAAGGAGAATCCAAAAAATTGGAATTATTTTTTGGAGGATGGGCGCCTTGTATGTAATACAGTCTTCTTCCATTATGTAAGTGTTCTAGGAACCCAGCAGCATCAGTGTACAGCTATCACTGTTGTGAGAAGTTGCTTTCAGCTTCAGTGAACTGTTTTTTGGAGATTCTTTCAATGTATTTGCCCATTCTATGATGGGTGATTTACGAGTGCACCTGTCTACACTGCACTGGATGTTTAGCAGTTTTCGAACAAAAACAGCATGACCCCCATGTTCCACCCTCCCTATTCACCCAGCATCAACTCAAGTGAATTTTTTGTTTGTTTGTTTGTTTGTATCCCTGGATGAAAAAAAGTCCTCAAAGGGAAATGTTTTGCCAATGTGGAAGAGGTGAAACAGAAAATGGCAGAAGCACTCAAAGGCATCAAAATTGATGAGTTCAAAACTGTTTTGAAGCCGGGCTTGGTGGCTAAACCTGTAATCCTGTGCTTTGGGAGGCTGAGGTGAGTGGATTGCCTGAGCCCGCGTGTTGGAGACCCACCTGGGCAATTTGGTGAGACTTCATCTCTACAATAAATCAAAAATTAACCGGTCATGGTAACGTGCACCTGTAGTTCCAGCTACTTGGAAGGCTGAGGTGGAAGGAGCCCAGCAGGTCGAGGCTGCAGTGGCCGGGATCGGCACTGCACTCCAGTCTGGGCGGCAGAGTGAGACCCACTCAAAAAAAATTAAAAACAACTGTTTTGAGTAGCAGGAAAAGCATCTCAATAGGTGTATCACATAAATTGGAGAATACTTTGAAGGTGACTGAAGTTTAAACATGTAAGAATACACAATTTTTTATTCACAAATTCTGTTCTTTTGGGGTTCCCTCTCATATATCCATGTAACAAACCTGCAGATAAGATCCCCGAATGTAATTTTTAAAGTTTAAGATTACTTTGTAGATATTTTTGTCCTTATTATTGTATATATCTTGTTACAATATATATTGATGATATCGTGTTTTAAGGTCACTTTACGTGTGATTATAACAGCAATTGGGTACACAAGTTCACTGGTGTGTTTTTTTGCTTTTAATTTTTAAGAATTTCCTTTTTTAAAAATTATTATTAGCTGGGCTCCGTGACTCAGCCTGTAATCCCGCGCTTTTGGGAGGCTGAGGTGAGTGGATTGCCTGAGCCCGTGGGTTCGAGACCCGCCTGGGCAGCGAGACCTCGTCTCTACAATAAATCAAAAAATCAGCCGGGCGTGGTAGCGCATGCCTGTAATTCCAGCCACTTGGAAGGCTGAGGTGGAAGGATCGTGGAGGCCAGCAGGTAGAGGTTGCGGTGGCTGGGAGCGGCCACTGCACTCCAGTCTGGGCGACAGAGTGAGACTCCAACTCAAAAAAAAAAAATTATTTTATAATTTTGTAATATATTTAAATAGTTCCAGAATCAGATCTTCAGAACAAGGTATTCTCAGAGAAGTCTAGCTTTACTCCCTGCTCATTCATGCTATTTCTTTTTCATACTCAATAGAAAACTACTTTATTTTATGACTTATCTTTCCCTTTTAAATATATGAGGACTGATAATTAAGTTTTTGAACTCATCCTAGAAAAAGTACTACTTACTTCATTGCTTAATATCTCTATGGTCACCTTTGAAGTACTCCACTTGGGAAGTTATACACTGAGGCCAGTGCCTAGTCCATGTGTCAAAGTAATTTTGGAATTCTTCATCCGGAGTGGCCATCAGAGCTGTCATCATAGTACCCTTGATGTCCTGAATGTCATCAAAATGTCTTCCTTTCCATATTTCCTTTATCTTCATGTAAAGGAAAAAAGTCATTGGGTACCAGAGCAGATGAGTAGAAAGGATGTTCCAATACAGTTATTTGTTTACTGGCTAAAAACTCCCTCACAGACAGTGCTGTTTGAGCTAGTGTATCATCATGATGCAAGAGCTCCTTCAGGACCATTTTTGCACATACCTTTCTCATGCCAATATTTTCAGTTAAGATTTTCTTAACTGTTTCTCTATAGATGTTTATTTGGTTTGTTATGCTTCTCAGAGTCAGCTGACGATTTTGACACATAATTCGGTGGATTTTTACAATGTTTTAATCAGTTCTGCTCGTTACTGGCTGCCCTGGCCTCTCTTCATCAGTGACACTTTCTCTCCCCTCAGAAAAACATTTAATCCATTTGTACACTGCCATTTTCTTCATGGCATTATCTCCATAAACTTGGACTAACAAGTCTCTGATTTCACTTCCATTCTTGCCAAGTTTAACAAAAGATGCAATATTTGTTTGTTGCTCTAATTCCAGCTCTGACATTCTCACGACTGCACACAAAAACTTGCAACAACAATAATGAATGTCACTCAGAAGGACACTGCCACACATTGACAAGAACATAACTGTGAGACTGTGCTATAACAAGCTTATGAAACCTTACCAGGTTATTTGTACAGTGCTGCTAATATATGCACAAAGTGGCAAGTTTGCAACCTTAATTGTCAGACCTCATAAGAAAACAGGTGTTTATGTATTTCTATTTTTTCCTTATGTGGGTAGTATCATACCCTACTTTGTTTTAAATGAGCAATATATTCTGGGAATCACTCCACTAGAGTATATAGAAATATTCTCCATACCTTTCTAAATTTGAATATTATTTCATTTTGTGGATGTGCCAGGCCTCTATTGATGGAACATTTGAGTTGCTTTTTTAGTCTTTTGCTACTATTAATACTACAGCAAATAGCTTTGCACATATCTCACCTATTCTGCCTTTTATTTGATGTATTTAATTTCTTTAAATGTATTATGATTGTCATATTTGGAGAGCTGTTTCCTCCATCTTGTTTTTTATTTTCTTTTATGTTTTATTTATTTGTTTTTTATTTCAATAGCTTTGGGGTACAAATGAGTTTTGGTTACCTGGATGCATTGTATAATGGTGAAAAAATCTGGGCTTTGAGTGTACCTGTCACTCCCACTAGTTCACATGGTACCTGATAGGTGACTTTTCATCCCTCATATCCTTCCCATCCACCCCCTTCTGAGTCTCATATGTGCATGTATGCCTTTGCAAACTCATAGCTTAGCTCCCACTTCTAAGTGAGAGCATACAGTATTTGATTTTCCATTTCTGTTTTATTTCACTTAGGATAATGGTCTTCAATTCCATCCAGGTTGCTACAAAAGACATTATTTCATTTCAATGGCTGAATAATATCCCATGATGTGTGTGTGTGTGTCTGTGTGTGTGTGTGTGTGTGTGTGTGTGTGTGTGTGTGTGTGTATCACATTTTCTTTATCTACTTATCATTTGATGGGTATCTAGGTTGATTACACATCTTTGCAATTGTGCTGCAATAAATATGTTAGTGCAGGTGTCTTTTTTGTATAAAAACCTCTTTATCTTTTTTGTATAAAAATCTCTTTATCTTTGGTTAGATACCAAATAGTCGGATTGCTAGATAAATGGTAAGTATACTTTTAGTTCTTTGAGAAATTTCCATGCTAATTTCCATAGAAGTTGTATTTTCTTTTCACTGTTTTTTTTTTAAAACCTTTTTCCTTTTCTTCTTTCCTGTGGGATTGATAATGCTATCTATACTGTCTTTTGTTTCCTATACTGGCTTAGAAACTACAGTTTACATTCCTATTCTTTTGGTGATTGCCTTTAGTTTTCATTATGTACACTTAACAATAAAATGTTTTAATACATCTAAAGTAATTCAGTATTTCTATTCTTTAAAACATGACAAGGTTTGTAGCACACTTTACTGACTCGTAGAACAACTCCTTTTTCCTCATCGAGTTATTGTTGCCTGAAAGTTTCATTTTTAATTTTAGTTTACTTTTTCTTGAATAGGTAACACATGCTTATGATTCAAAATACCTAAAAAAGTATAAAGGGTATACAGTGAAAGGTCTTGCTCCTACTCTTCTCTCATTTTTCCCATTCACCTTACCTCTTCCTAATCAGTTAATGTGTTTAGGCAACTATGGATATGTAGTCATATTTCACCTCATTTCTTACATAGTGTAGCATACTATATTTGGAAGCTTGATTTTTCTCACTTAGCAACGCTTCTTGGAGATCTTTCCATATAAACACAAATAGAGCTTCCCCATTCTTTTATATGTCATAATAATCTATTGTGCAGATGATCCTTAATTTATCTAACCAGTATTCTGTTGATACCGTGCATCCAATCTTTTGCTATTATAAAAAAGCTGAAGTTAAGGACACTGTACATATTCAATGCTGCATGTTTTAATATATATGGTAAACACGCAGAATTGAATGGTTCAGTGGAAAGTGTATTTTTTCCCAGGCACCCTGCATCCTCTTCCTCCTACTCTACCAAAGAAAGAGAAGAGAGATCATCAATGGCAAATGGTAGATGCAGTGAAGCAACACTAAGAGCCACCTTCATGCTCAGAAAAGAATGTTGTGCATACTCCTGGTGGTTTTGGTACTTTACACCTTCATAGAAACTTGCAACAAACTACAGAAATGATCCTGGAAAACATAGTCTTTATTTATAATTTTGATAGATATTGCCAAATTTCCCTTCGTCAGGTATTCGCAACAGGAATGTATGAGTGTTTAATTTCCCACAGCCTTGCCAATAAGATGTTATCAATTTGGGGGTGGTTGCCAATCTTAAGAGTTATATTTTGCATTTTTCTTATTATGAGGCAGGCCAAAAATTATTGTGGACAATTTATATTTCCTTTTCTATCACTTGTCTGTTCATGAGGTTGGTCCATTTTTCTATTGGGTTATTGGTCTTTTATTTAATTTTAGAGCATTTTTTTATGGCAGTTGGATCTTGAATCATAGTTAGAAAAGCTTTCCTTGAAACCCTAAGGTTGGAAATGAATTCTCCCAAGTTTTTTCTAGCATTCCTTATTATGTAAATTTTCACATTCAAATAATAGATTCACTTGCAGTTTATTTTAGCATACAGTGTATAGAATGGATCTGCTTTATTTTCTCAGAAGACTACTTGCTAGTTACAGTTATTTACTGAATTATCCACCTTTTCTTCAATCAATTTAAAAATCCATATTTATCATATCCTAAATTGCATTTTGTATCTGCTTGTACTTATAAACCCTCTATTCTGCTTAGTCTGTATTTCATTTTATGTGACAGTACCTCTGTTTTTAATTCTGATAGAGCTACCCTCCACTATACTTTTTAGGAATTCTTGGTCATTTTTCTTGTTTATTTTAAAATATAAACTTAAAATAAGCTTGTCTAATTTTCAATAGCCTGTGTTTATATTTTTACTGGTATGGTGTTAAATTATTGGTATAGCGTACAAATTGCTACATTGTATAGAGTTGCAATACATTTCAGAAACATAGGCAACTCCACACAGTAATGATTTATTGGCATTACATTATAATGCTTATACTCAATGTTTATTTTCCATTAGTATTGCATAATTCAATGTCTTATGCAAATTTCAGTAACACAATGCATTAATGTGGCATTTTCAGCAATCAAGGCATAGTCATCTGTGAGTTATTAGCTCAGATGTTTTATGTCTGATTTCCTTTGAATAAACTTGTACCTTTAACATAGTCCAGCAAAGGTAATCAAGGTAGTTCAATCTGTAGTATATGTAATATGATACATACATTCTATTAAATTTTTTCATTTTAAAGATGTGGAGTACAACTCAGGAACAGGTATGTAGGCAGTTTATGTGCAGGTGAAGTTTTGACCCCAACTGGTCCTCACTTCCCTTGGTGTAGGATCAGATACTCTTAGTGATGTTATGTGCTCCTCTCCTTCCCCTGGCAGTATACTGCTACTGCTGATTCCTCTCTTATATTTTTGTGATAAATGTTCAGGACTCACTGATAAGTAAGAACATGGGTATTCAGTTCTTTGTTTCTGTGATAGATCACTGAATACGATGGACTCTAAATCCATCCAAGTTATTGCGAAGTTCATAATTTTGTCCTTCTTTATGGCTATATAGTACTCCATAGTGTATGTGTACTTCGTTTTCCTTATCAAGTTCACTTTCATTGGACAGCAAAATTGGTTTCATTTTTTTGCTATTGAGAATAGAGCTGCAATTTAAAAAATGTACAAATAACTTTTTTGTAAAATGATTTGAGTTCCTCCAGGTGTATTCCTAGAAGGGGAATTGCTGGGTCATATGGAAGGACAATTTCTAGTTCTTTTATGAATCTCCACACTGCTTTCCATAAAGGTTAAACTAGTTTGCACTCCCACCAATAGTGTAGAAGCATTCCCTTTTCTCCACATCCTAGCCAGCAACAGTTGTTTTTTGTTTTATTAATGATGGGCATTCTTACTGGAGTTAGGTCACATCTCAAGTGGTGTTGATTTGCATTTCTCTGATAATTAGTGAGGCTGAGCATTTTTTTCATGTGTCTGCTGGCTGCTTGTATGTTTTATTTTGAGAAGTGCCTATTCATGTATTTTGCTCACTTTCAAGTTAGATTGCTTGTTTTTTTGTCCTTTCAACTTGCCTGAGTTCCTTGTAGATCCTGGAAGTTAGGCCATTGTCAGATGCACAGTTAGCATATATTTTTTACCTTGCTATAGGTTGCCATCCCACTCTGTTGATGGTTTCTTTTGCTGTGCAAAAGCTTTCCAGTATGACAAGGTCCTATTTGCCCATTTTATCTTTTATGCTTTTGGAGTTATGATCAGAAAGTGGCTGCCTATTCCAATATGCATAAGGAGGTCTCTTGTGTTTTCTAAGATTCTTAATAGTTTGAGGTTTTATGCAGTATTTGATCTGTTTAGAGTTGATTTTTGTGTATGGGGATAGTTAGGGGTCCTGTTAAATTCTTCTGCATACAGTCAGCCAGTTTCCCAGCACCATT
Source organism: Cephalopachus bancanus (assembly GCA_027257055.1). NCBI lineage: Eukaryota > Metazoa > Chordata > Mammalia > Primates > Tarsiidae > Cephalopachus > Cephalopachus bancanus. The sequence continues at coordinate 10,707 of JAPVLO010001828.1, read as the reverse complement.
TGCTGAACAAGGCCTCTTCTCCCCAGTGATTATTGTTGATGGCTTTGTCAAAGATCAATTGTTGAAAACATTGAGGTTTTGCTTCTGAAATCTCTATCCATATCCATTGGTCTATGTGCCTGTTCTTGTACCAGTATCATGCTGTTTTGATTGTTGCAGCCTTATAGTAAAGTTTAAACTCTGGGGTTGTGATGCCTCTTGCTTTGTTTCTTTTGCTAAGAATTGTTTTGACTATTCATGCTGTTTTTTGTTTCCATATGAATTTCTTTATTGTCATTTCCAGACCTGAGAAGAAGGATATTGACAGTTTGATGGGTATTGCATTGAATCTGCATATTACCTTGGGTAAGATGGACATCTTAACAATAATGATTCTTCCTATTCATGAGCATGGAATGTTTTTCCATTTGTTTGTGTCATCTTTTATTTCTTTGAGAAGTGTTTTGTAGTTTTCATTGTAAAAATCTTTCACTTCCCTGGTTAGAAAAATGCCAAGATATTTCATTTTTTGTGGCTATGGTGAAAGAGATTGTGCTTTTTATTTGGTTCTCTACCTATTTATTGCTGATGTGTAGAAATGCGACTTTCTTGCTTCTGCAAAGCAAAAGAAAACATCAAGAGATCGGGGAGACAGCCCACAGAATGGGAAAAAATATTTGCTAACTGCATATCTGACAAAGGTCTAACATCTAGGATCTAAAAGGAACTCAAATGTGTCAAAAGGACAAAACCAACAGCCCCTTTAAAAAGTGGGCAAATGTCATGAATAGACACTTCTCAAAAGAAGACATTTGAGCAACCAACAGACATATGAAAAAATGCTCAGCCTAATCAATCAAAGAAATGTAAATCAAAATTGCATTGAGATGCCACCTAACTCCAGTAAGAATGCCCACCATTAATAAAACAAAAAATAACAAGGATGTGGAGAAAAGGGAACTCTTCTACACTGCTGGTGGGAATGCAAGCTAATTCAACCTCTATGGAAAACTGGGATGTTCATAAAAGAACTAGAAATTGGCCTTCCATATGACCGAGCAATCCCCCTTCTGGGAATATACCTGGAGGAACTTAAATCACTCTACAAAAAGGATACCTGTACACGCATGTTTATTGTAGCACTATTTACAATAGCAAAAACAACGAACCAATCATGCTGCCTATTGAAAGTGAACTGGATTTTTAAAAAGTGGTACATATACACAATGGAATATTACACAGCCATAAAGAAAAATGAAATTATGGACTTCACAGCAACTTGGATGGATTTAGCATCTATAATACTCAGTGATTTATCACAGAAACAAAGAACTGAATACCACATATTCTCACTCATAAGCGGACTTGAATATTTATTATTATACTATAAGAAAGAGTTTGGCAGTAGCCAGAAACTTCCAAGGTGGGGGGCACATAACATCAGTAAGGGTACCTGATCTCAAACCAGATGAAGTGGGGACCAAAGGGAGACACATACTTTCCTGTACAATGATCACTTTTATACCTAATCCTGAATTGTACCTCACATCTTTAAAATAAAATTTTAAAAAGGAAAAAAAAGAAATACAACTTTCTTTTGCACATGGATTGTGTACCCCAAGACTTTACCAAAGTTCTTTATCAGTGCAAGGAGGGTTTTGACAAATTCCCTTGGATTTTCAAGGTATAGGATCATATCTAATGCAAAGCAGGATAGTCTAACTTCCTATTTGGATACTCCTGATTTCTTTCTCTTGCCCAATTGCTCTAGCTAGGACTTTCAACACTATGTTGAACAGGAGGGCTGAGAGTGGGCAACCGTGCCTTGTTCTTATTTTTAGGGGAAATACTTCCAACTTCTGTCCACTGAACAGGATGTTGGCTGTGAGTTTATCGTGGATGGCTGTTAATATTTTGAGGAATATTCCTTCTGTGCCTAGGTACTCAAGGGTTTTTACCAAGAAGTCATACTGGATTTTGTCAAAGGCTTTTTCTGCATCTAATGATACAACCATGTGGTTCGTGTTTTTATATCTGTTGATTTGCTGAATTACATTTATGGTCTTGCAGATTTTGAACCATCCTTGCATCTTGGGAGTGAAGCCTTCTTGGTCATGGTGGATGATTCTTGAGATGTGTTATTGGATCTGATTTGCTAGAATCTTCTTGAGAATTTTTACATCTATTTTCATCAGGGAGATTGACCTGTAGTTCTCTTTTCTTGTTAGGTGTTTGCCAAGTTTAGTTATCAGTGTGATGTTAGCTTCATAGAATGATTTGTAGAGGATTTCATTTTTCTTGATTGCCTGGAATACTTTCAATAGGATTGGTATCAGCACCTTTTTGTATGTTTTGTAGAATACTGCTGGGAAGCCATCTGGTCCAGGGCTTTATTTGGTAGGCAGTTTTCTTAGGACAGAGTCAATTTCCTAGGTTGTTATTGGTCTATTTAGAATTTCAATTTATTCTTATTTTAAACATGAGAGGTTGCATGATGTCAGAAAATCCTCCATTTCATTTACATTTTCAAGTTTTTTTCTGTACAAGTGTAGATAGTAATCTGATAAATTTTTGAATTTTGGGGGGAGTCAGTTGTAACTACATGTTTTGCATTTCTAAGTGTGCTTGTTTAGACTTTTTCTCTCTTTTTCTTAGTATATTTGTCAAGGGGTCCATCTATCTTGTTTATCCTCTCAAAGAACCAGGTTTTTGTTTGGTTGATTTTTTTTCTATAGTACTTTGTCTTCTATGTCCTATAGTTGGGATTTTATTTTGGAGATCTGGGTTCATCAGGAGATGTAAAAGTTTTGGCGGTCTTGCATTTTCTGCTCTTTTAAGTGTGATGTTAGTCTGTTTATTTGTTATATTTCTGGGTTTTTTAATATGTGTGTGTAGAGCTATGAATTTCCTTCTTATTACTGATTTTATGACATCTCAGAGATTCTAGTAAGATGTATCTTCATTTTCATTTGTTTTCAGGAATCTCTTAGTTTCTATCTTGATCCAGGAGTCATTCAGTAGTGTGCCATTTGGTGTCAAAGTCTTTGTGGGTTTTGGAGTGGTCTTCTTGGTGGTGATATTTATTTTTATTGCACTGTGGTCCAAGAAGATGCATGGTATTATTTCAGTCTTATGGCCAAAGATGTGGTTGATCTTCAAGTATGTTCCATGTGTTGATGAGTAGAATGTATATTCTGTGTTTGTTGGGTGGAGTGTTCTGTGGGTATCTATTAAGTCCACTTGGTAAAACATCAAGTTGAGGTTCTGGATGTCCTTATTGATTTTTTTTTTTTTGGCCTCCATAATCTATCTAGGATTGTTAGTGGGATATTTAAGTCCCTAGTTATGATAGTATTAGAGTCAATATCCTCTTTTAGATTACTTAGTAGTTGCTTTATAAATCCTAGTACCTCTGTGTTGGGTGTGTATTTGTTTAGGATGGATATTTTGGGTTGATGGGTTGAACTGTTTATCATTATTAGTGTCCTTCTGTATCTTTTTAAATTTCTGATAGCTTAAAGGTTGTATTGTCTGATATAAAATCACAGTTCCTGCCTTTTTGTTTTCTGTTTGCCTGAAAGTTTATTTTCCATCCTTTAATTTTAAGTCTGTGGGTGCCCTTTGTAGTGAGATGTGTTTCCTGAAGGTAGCATATTGTTGGGTCATGCTTTTTTATCCAGTTTGCCATTTTATGTCTTTTCAGTGGTGCATTTAGTTCACTGATGTTTGGACTGATTATTGTAATGTGAGACTTTATCACTGTCTTGAGGCTCTTATAAGGCTGTTTTGTTTTCTTTTAAATTTTTCATTATATATTTGTGTGTGTTTTCAATTTTGCAAGTTTGCTGTATGCTCTGTTGGCTCTGTGTTTTCTTATACTTTTGCAAAGTGCATGGTCATTCTTTTTTTTTCCTTCTGTGCTTAATATCTCCTTGAGACACTCCTGTATTGGTGGTCTAGAAGCAACATAATCTCTTAAGGATTAGATGTCTGAGAAGGAGTTTAATTCTCTTTCATTGGTGAAGCTGAGCTTGGCTGGGCAGGAAATTCTTAGTTGAAATTGTTTATCTTTGAGAACTTTGAAAAATGGACTTCAGGTCAGGCTCAGTGGCTCAGCCTGCAATCCCAGCACTTTGGGAGGCCAAAGTGAGTGGATTTCCTGAGACCGTGGACTCAAGACCAGCCCAAGCAACTTGGCACAACCTCGTCTCTACAATAAATCAAAAAAAAATTCCGGGTGTGGTAGCACACACCTGTGGTTCTAGCTACTTGGAAGGCTGAGGTGGAAGGATCACTGGAGCCCAGCAGGTCAATGCTGGGGTGGCCATGAGCATTCCACTGCAACAGAATGAGATTCCAATCCAAAAAAAAGAAAAAAAGAAAATTGGACTTCAGTCCCTTCTAGCTTGTAGTGTTTCTGCCAATAATTCTGCTGCTGTTCTGGTTGATCTTCCTCAGTAAGTAGTCTGACTTTTCTACCTCGCTGCCTTTAGGATTCTGTCTTTTATACTTACTTTGTGTAGGCAAATTATCATGTGTCTAGGGATTGGTCTTTGCATTTGATGTCTTTGGGGATTTCTCTGAATCTATTGTGCTCTTCTCTGGTGAATTGGGGAAGTTTTCTTGGATAACTTCCTGGAATACCTGTTCTAAGGTGTTCTCCATTTTCCTTTCTGTTTCTGGGATATCTATCAGGTGTAAGTTTGGTCTCTTGATATAATTGCATATTTCTTGTGAACTTTGTTCTTTCTATGTTTTTAACAGATCAGGTTAGTTCCACATTTTGGTCTTCAAGCTCTGAGATTCGTTCTTCTGCTTGGTTAATTCTGCTTTCCATGCTTGTCAGCTTGTTATTTACTTCCTAGACAAAATTTTTTATGGCCACAGTCTCTGTTACAAGTTCTTTTAATGTTGCACATTTTCTTTCTAGAGTCTTATTCACTCTTTCCCTCCATTCCCTAATCTTGTTGTATTCTGGTTGGTGATTTCCATTGTTTGAACTCTGAGGTCTGATTTTTTGGGTGTTGTCTCTTTGGTACTCTGGGAGTTACCTGTGTTCTTCTATTGATTTTCACTCATTTGTAACAGATCTCTTTTCATTCTGTTTAATTCCATGATTCAGTGGTAGTGGAAGGAGTTTTCACATTTGTTGTTTGCTCAACCCTCTATTCTTCCCAGATAAGGGTCTCTAAATTTGTTCTATTTTGAAACAAGGATGGGTGTGTGATGCTGTGCTGTCTCTTGTAGTTTTGAGAGTTGAATATGGTGAAAGGTGGGGAACTGTGATTCAGAAAGCACTTGCAAGTCACAGTGTTTACTCACTGGGGTATGGGCCTCCTGAGACCCACTCCCCACCACCACCCTATACAATGAAGCAGTGAGTACGAATGTGTATTCCCTGAGTCCAAGATAATGTAACTTCTATTAGGAAAATAGAGAAAAGTTGAATGAAAGAGAATTAACAAATAACAATAATAACATTTTTTAAAAAAACACAGAAAAACAAAAACAAAAATCAAAACAGAAACAACAGAAAAAAAACAGAAAAAAGAAAAACCAAAAAATAAACACACACACATACACACACACACACACACACACACACACACACACACACACACACACACCCAAAAAAATGAAGAACAAAAGGAGGGGAATTCAAATCAAACCTTAACACAAATTCTCTCACACTCAACAAAAACAAAAGAAAAATTTAAAAATGAACACTTGCTCACATGCACACAGAGAGAAAACAAAAAATGAAAGAAGAAAAAGAAAAAAAAGAAAGAAAAAATTCCTGGCCATAGAGCAACCTCTTGAGGTCAGTTCTGGAATTATTTCTCTCAACTGCTTACAGTCAAGTCCCCTTGCCATCTCCTGCTGGGGGTTCAGGGTCGAGGGCTCATTCACAATCTCCCCAGTGCTAGCCCACAAAGATGAGGGGGTGGTAGGGGGATGGGGTGTCCGTCCTTCCTTCCTACTCTCTCTGAATGTTCAGGGGGATCCTTTCTGGTGAGGAGATGCAGGATTGTCTCTTCCCCAAGGTGCTGGTGGGAGATGCCCCAGCCAGGCTTATCGTGGTTGCTGTTCAGGTTCCACCTTGGTTCTTCCCCCTCAGCCACACCTCATTTGTGTGGGTCTGATGTTCAGAGGATTGCTGGGAGTAGGGGGTTGAGTCAGCCCTGCACACACCACTGATCTCCTCTTGCTGATTCTTACTCATTCTTTTCTGGTCACACCTTTTGTCCCATGGTTGGGTCAGGGTAGAGGATGGGGTACCTGAGACTCTACTCATCCTCTCTATCTGAAGTTTGTGCTTTGGGGATATTTGCTCTGGGTTCATGATCAACCTCAGAGTTGTGAGTAGTTAGCCCACCAGCTATAGGAAGCGGGTCTGTTGCTTCAAGTTTAGTACATTGGAGCACTTTCCTGCTCAGTTTTCAAGATAATGGTGGGGTGCCTGTTTCATCATCTCCAATGAGGCTCAGCCTCTGGCTCTCTGCCTGTGCTCCCTCCATGGTCCTTGCTGCCAGTGTCTGGGCTGGTGCTGTGGTGGTGGGGCAGAGACTGACACTGGCAGTCACCCTTGGTAGCTTCTTCCAGGGAAGGGACTTTTTGATTTTAGAAAATGGCACTCAACTTCTTCACCCTGGGAAGTGCTAAGGTCCAAGCAGAGAAGCCACAGCACCAGCCACTTCACTAGGAGATCCCTGGCCACTTGCTCCCGAGTCCCCACTGAATCAACCATTCACACACCCCCTTACACATGGACACACACACAAATTAATCCATATACTCACTCACTCACACAGAGACTCACAGTCTGACCAGTTCCACTGTCATATTTCAACAATTCTACAAAATATTCCTTACTTCTATGTTTCCACAAAAACTGAAAAAGACCAAGAAACTGCCACAGATCAGAGGAGACTAAGGAACCATGACAACCAATAAGTAATAGAGAGCCCATGCTTAGATTCTAAAGTAGAAAAAGAACTCCCATATGAAGTCCAAATAGAGACCGGGGTTTCATTAATAGTAAAGTACCAATGTTGGTTTCTTAGTTTTGATGAATATACTAGGCTAATAAATAATATTAACAGAAACTGAAAGTGAGAAAGGAGTATAAGACAGTTTTCTGTACTACTTTTGCAACTTTTCTGTGAATGTGAAATGATTCCAAAATAAAAAGTTTATTTTTTAGAACAAACTATGTGTCCAACTTTATGAATACCCTGTATTAAAATTATGTGTTATCTTACTAAACTGTGAACACAACCAGAGTATGGACCACTCAGCACTACCCCTTGACCTATCAATAATTAGTTATCATGGACAACTTTAGGATGATGAAAACAAGCCAAAAAGACATGGAAAGCTTCTGGGGAAAGTACCAAGTTGTTGTCTCCCCTACTTTGCATTACAAACCCTTCAATTTAATAAACCAAATACACACCTAATAAACTTTTTTTTCAGTGGGATTCTCACTCCGTTGTCCAGGCTGGAGTGCAGTGGCACGCTCACGGCCACTGCAGCCTTGACCTGCCGGCTCAGGTGATTTTTCCTCCTCAGCCTTCCAAGTAGCTGGAACCACAGGCATGTGCCACCACATTCAGCTAATTTTTTGTTTTATTATTGTGGAGACAAAGCCTCATCAAGTTACCCAGGCTGGTCTCAGACCCCAGGATTCAGGGAATCTTCTTGCCTCTGCCTCCCAAGATACTGAGATTACAGGCATTAGCCACTGCACCCAGCTGCCAATAAGCATTTTAATTTTCTCTATGTATCTTCCATCCAGGCAGATTTAAAGAAAAGTACATATTTGGGAAAACTGCCCTAAAAGAAAGCTGACATCCCTATATCCCTCTCTTTTCTCCACCTTCTGGCCTTCTTCATATATATATATATTCTTTTCTTTTCTTTTTCTTCTTTCTCCTTGCCCCAAAGTCTTTGGCATAGCAGTTTTGGAGAAGTGGAGTGAAGTAAAGAACTGGCTTCTGTTATGAACCCTCACCTTCTGGCTGTGTGACTTTGGGTAAGTTACCTAATCTCTTTGAGGCTGTATTTTAATCTCTCTAACTACAGGATTAAAAGAGAAAGTATATGTGATGCACTATGTAAGTCTAACACATTAGGCTGCCGTCTGTACTTGTGCATGTGTGATTTTTTTTCTGCTAGTCTTCTTGATTCTCCAGTGTTCCATTATGAATGGTACTGCTCCCTACCCACCAGAAACCAGAACGTGAGTCACTCTTCACTCTTTCCTTCCTCTAACACCTATTTCCTACATGTCAAAACTGTCATTATGCCCTAAAGATTCTACTTTCTGAATATTTATCTGATCCATACACTCAGATTGATCCCTACTGTCATTGCCTTAGTTTCTCCCCAGACAACCGTTAACAGCCTCTAAACTGATCTCTTTGCCTCCAGATTTATGGCTATTTCTTATTCTCCTGTGTTGGTTCTTTCACCTCAGTCTAATATTGAAATGCCCCAGGGCATACTCTTTGAATCTATGCTTTCCTTCTCTAACTAAAGCAATCATGTGCTTGCTGCTCTCATTCAGTCTCAGGCTTTAGATACCACTGTATGGCAATGATTCTCAAACATATAACTCCAGAACAGACCTATCTCTTGAATCCCAGACCCATATATGAAACTTCCCATTTATCTTTTCTTGAATGCAAAAAAGACATTTCAAATGTAGTATGTTCAAAACTGAAATCCTGATCTATTTTTCCACAGACGACTCTATCCAGTGCTCCCATCTAAGTTGATGGCAATTCTATTTTTCCAACTATTAAAGTCAAAATTCTTGGCGTAATTATTAACTACTTCCCCTCTCTTCCATGTGCAAACTCTTAGGAAGTTCAATTGGTTCTATCTTCAAAATATATCCAGAGGATGACCATTTTTCATGGCCTCTGCTGATATCACCTTGGTTTGAGCCAATGTCATCTTCCACTTGGATTACTGCAAAAACTTCCCAAGTGATTTCCTGATTCCATCCTTGCCTCTTTCCCCAATAACTATTTCCAACACAGCAGCGATAAAACATTAAATCATATCATATCATAACATCACATAACATCATTTTTCTTCTCAAAATCCTGCAGCAAGCCCTCATCCGTAGTCATTCAGATAAAACACATAATGTCATTCAGATAAAACACTATCTTAGATGGTACCACCTAATCAGCATTTTTTCTTATCTCTCTCTAATCTCACGTCCTTCTACTCTATCGCTCATTCACTTGGCTCCAGCAGGACCTTGCTGTTTCTCCAACATGCCAAGTACACGTCCACTTTAAGGACTATCTCTAATTCTTCCTTCTGTCTGTAAAATTGTTTCCCCAGATATGGACTCGGCTAATTTCCTCACCTGCTTCCAGTCTTTACTCAAATTGAACTCTCAATGAAGTCATCCATGATCTCCTTGTTTAATACTGGAAACTCACAACCTATCCCTAAGTGCTTTGCGTCTCTATTAAACTTATTATTTTTTTGCCATAACACCTATCATCTTACAATATATAATATATATTTTACATACGTTTTTTATTGAGCATCTCCACCTATAAAATATATGCCCCAAATAGAGTAGGGATGCTATGGAAGGTCAGTTTTTAGTTCTTTTTAGGAATCACCACACTGCTTTCCAAAGAAGTTGAACTAGTGCCTAGAATAGCACCTGGCAAATGGTAGGCATTTAGGAAATATTTGTTGAATAAAAAATGTTTAGTCTGGTGTGATCCTTTCAAATGTTTTTCAAAATGAATTTATATGCATATACACAATCCTAGAAAAATAGTAATAACGATAGAGAGTGCTTTTATATCCCAAACATGAACTTTGACTAACATAAACCCATTGTTTTTTTATTGAGATGAAATTCAAATAAAAGTTCACATTTAAAGTGTGCAGCTCAGTGTTTTTTATATATTATTTTATTGTATTACAGATATGTGGGGTACAAGTCAGGATTAGCTACACAAGCAGGTTGCATGCAGGTGAAGTTTGGACCTCCAATGGTGCTCACTTCCTCTGCTTTAAGACCAGGTACCCTTTGTGACACTATATGCACCACTGCCCCCCATTCCCATGGAAGTGTCCAGTGACTACTCACCCTTCTCTTGTACTAATGTGATTAATGTTCAGGTCCCACTTATGAGTGAGAACATTCGGTGTTCAGTCCTTTACTTCTGTGACAGATCACTAAGTATGATGGTCTCCAACTCCATCCAATTTGCTGCAGATTCCATGATTTTGTTCTTCTTTACGGCTGCATGATACTCCATCGTGTATGTGTACCGCATTTTCTTTATCCAGTCCACTTTTGATGGGCAGCAGGGTTGGTTCCATGTGCTTGCTACTGTGACTAGTGCAGGTATAAACATGCATGTGCAGGGGTCTTTTTGATGGAACTATTTATGTTCTTCCAGGTATATTCCCAGGAGAGGGATTGCTAGATGCTATGGAAGGTCAGTTCTTTTAGGAATCACCACACTGCTTTCCATAGAAGTTGAAGTAGTCGGCACTCCCACCAACAGTGTAGAAGCAGTCCCTCTTCTCCACTCCTCATCAATGAATCAAAAAACAATTCAGTGTTTTTAGTATATCCAAAATGTTATGCAATCCTCCACACTATCTAACTCCAGAATATTTCTGTCATCCCCCCAAAGATGCCCCATACCCATTAGTGCTAATTCCCCACTAGAATAAACT
>JAPVLO010001827.1:0-47931 GCA_027257055.1 Cephalopachus bancanus | reverse complement strand
GTGGCACAATTTGGGAGCTCTTTCCGACACGTGAAGGATTGTCAAATCGCTCTGCTGCGCTTAGTGAACCTGGACCTTGTAAATCATTTATTAAACCAGACACCAAGCAAGAAAACAACCACTTGAAAATAAATAACTATATCAAATAACAAATAAATAAATATATCAAATGTTAAAATGGTGTTTCCAAACCTAATACACACTTCCAACAAGCAAGCGAAGCCTGTCAGCTCTTCAGCGTTAACGCCAACGAAGAACCGTTGCATTTCATACAAGAGAGACATGTGAATCAAAAATCATTGAGAATTCAATAGGTGGATGAATCATGGTTTCCCGAAAATGAGAGTGAATCGGTCATTTCACGCATTGTGGGACCACGGAGTTGCACGAATTTATACAGGAAACTTTGGAATACAGCTCTCGTAGGCATATGCACTCAATGTAGTATAATAGACATTAAAGAAAATGGGGAGAATCAGTTATTATACAAAAGACGAAGCCAGTGTCATATTATCGCCCTATACAATGAATTGCACTTTACAAGAATGTCTCCGGTGGAAGACGGATGATTTCCGCCATCAAAACAAAGGCATTGAGGCCTTGTTGGCAAAGGAAACCGCAGAGCCATTTTACTCGGAATTAGACGCCAGTGTCAAAAGAGAAACTTGTCAGCATTCACCAGTGAGGAAGCACGCCTTGGTATCGATGACTGTGGAGATCTGGTTCCAGACAGTTCAGCACATGTTGCACCCACCAGATGCTCGCTGAATAGTATAGTGTATGTAAAGGGAAACTCTGAGCATCAAGGATGACAGCATGCACAAAGCTACGTTACTACAGGCTGCAGGTGAACAGCCTGGCAGTGCACACTCGAATAGCGTGTTCCAAGGAGGACCCACATTCAGCACAACTTGAACATCGCCTCTCAGTGCTTATTCATGAGTGAAAACTGCACAGCACTGGTATGCGATATTAGGAGGAAAGTCAATAAGGAAACATTTAGAATTCTCCTCATAAACAAATGATGCTCTCCAGCAAGTAACGGTGGAGCACTTATGTCACTCATTGGGGCGCTATGTTTTCCACATTCCTTCAGTGAAACACAGATATTACACTCTCCTAAGCAAAGGCCCGCTCTGGAAAGGAACACAAATCAAGGGGAAACGAGTGAGACGGAATTATTACTGCAGGCAGCTATGAAGTCATAGCAAAGAGATCACAGTGCAGCACACTTTTGGCACAGACTTATCCAAGGAAGATGCCTATTCACTTCAGGCCGAAGAAAGCCTATTCTGCAAAACAATCGACCGTGTAATTCCCTTGTCCATAACAAAAAAAGGTATAAAGAGAGAGTATACGGAATTCGCCCAGATCCCAAATAATGCTTTCCCACAAGTAACTGTGAATGTCCCAAATCACTGATCGTGGCACAATGGAGTTGGGGATTACTAAATGTGAAAGGAGGATAAGCCGCAAGCCAAAGCAGTCACCCTCTAGAGCATAATGTCAATGAAAGGGAACAAGTGAGAATCAGGAATTACAACTCGCAACAGTGCATTTAGGTCTCAATGCCATTAAAAGCATTGCAACAGACTTCTCACACAGCATTTTCCAAGGGAGATTAACATTCAAAGCCAGCACATCAAGGGCAGTCAGCCCTTTTCGGTCAAGGCATATGGCAGAGCAATTGTGTTTCCAACAACACAAAAATTTGAAGAGGAGAAACATCTTAGAATTCACCAAGTGAATTCATTAAGTACTGCATTCTTAGTCTACTGTGGAGTTCCCATTGCACACCGGGTGGCACCATTTAGCTACAGATTCTAATACGTTGTTTATTAAAGTACTCTTACGTCAAACAAATGCAATGTGCATAGCATGACTGAAAATGAGCAACTTTGCGCCTCATGTATTGCAGCATGCAGCAATTTAGAATTACATTGATTGCCAATAAATAGTGCAGCACACATTACAGAACCTGTTTCCCAAGGAAGACACACATTCCCCACAGCAAAACAGAGGCCGACTACGCTGATTCAGCAATGCAAATGGCGGTGTAATTGCGTTTCATAGCATAGAGAAACAGCAAAGGGACAAACTTTTTATATTTCAAGAGAAAACAAATGATCCTCCTCTACAAGTAGGTGTTCAGCACTCCTTTAACTCATTGTGGCACAATTTGGGAGCTCTTTCCGACAGGTGAAGTATTGTCAAATCGCTCTGCTGCGCTTAGTGAACCTGGACCTTGAGAATCATTTATTACACCAGACACCAAGCAAGAAAACAACCACTTGAAAATAAATAACTCTATCAAATAACAAATGAATAAATATATCAAATGTTAAAATGGTGTTTCCAAACCTAATACACACTTCCACCAAGCAAGCGAAGCCTGTCAGCTCTTCACCGTTAATGCCAAAGAAGAACCATTGCATTTCCTACAAGAGACACATGTGAATCAAAAATCATTTAGAATTCAATAGGTGGATGAATCATGCTTTCCCGAAAATGAGAGAGAATCGGTCATTTCACTCAGTGTGGAACCACGGAGTTGCACGTATTTATACAGGAAACTTTGGAATACAGCTCTCATAGACATATGCACTCAATGCAGTATAATAGACATTAAAGAAAATGGGGAGAATCAGGTATTACACAAAAGACGAAGCCAGTGTCATATTATCGCCCTATACAATGAATTGCAATTTACAAGAATGTCTCCGGTGGAAGACGCTTGATTTCCGCCAACAAAACAAAGGCATTGAGGCCTTGTTGGCAAAGGAAACCGCAGAGCCATTTTACTCGGAATTAGACGCCAGTGTCAAAAGAGAAACTTTTCAGCATCCACCAGTGAATGAAGTACGCCTTGGTACCGATGACTGTGGGGATCTGGTTCCAGACAGTTCAGCACATGTTGCACCCACCAGATGCTCGCTGAATAGTATGGTGTATGTAAAGGGAAACTCTAAGCATCAAGGATGACAGCATGCACTAAGCTAGCTTACTACAGGCTTCAAGTGAACAGCCTGGCAGTGCACACTCGAATAGCGTGTTCCAAGGAGGACCCACATTCAGCACAACTTGAACATCGCCTCTCAGTGCTTATTCATGAATGAAAACTGCACAGCACTAGTATTCGTTATTAGGAGGAAAGGTAATAAGGAAACATTTAGAATTCTCCTCATAAACAAATGATGCTCTCCAGCAAGTAACGGTGGAGCACTTATGTCACTCATTGGGGCGCTATGGTTTGCACATTCCTATCAGTGAAACACAGACGTTACACTCTCCTAAGCAAAGGCCCTCTCTGGAAAGGAACACAAATCAAGGGGAAACGAGTGAGACGGAATTATTACAGCAGGCAGCTATGAAGTCATAGCAAAGAGATCACAGTGCAGCACACTTTTGGCACAGACTTACCCAAGGAAGATGCCTATTCACTTCAGGCCGAAGAAAGCCTATTCTGCAAAACAATCGACCGTGTAATTCCCTTGTCCATAACAAAAAAAGTATAAAGAAAGAGTATACGGATTTCGCCCAGATCCCAAATAATGCTTTCCCACAAGTAACTGTGAATGTCCCAAATCAATGATCGTGGCATAATGGAGTTGGGGATTACTAAATGTGAAAGGAGGATAAGCCGCAAGCCAAAGCAGTCACCCTCTAGAGCATAATGTCAATGAAAGGGAACAAGTGAGAATCAGGAATTACAACTCGCAACAGTGCATTTAGGGCTCAATGCCAGTAAAAGCATTGCAACAGACTTCTCACACACCATTTTCCTAGGGAGATTAGCATTCAAAGCCAGCACATCAAGGGCAGTCAGCTCTTTTTGGTCAAGGCATATGACAGAGCAATTGTGTTTCCAACAACACAAAAATTTGAAGGGGAGAAACATCTTAGAATTCACCAAGTGAATTCATTAAGTACTGCATTCTTACTCTACTGTGGAGTTCCCATTGCACACCGGGTGGCACCATTTAGCTACAGATTCTGACACGATGCTTATTAAAGTACTCTTAGGTCAAACAAAAGCAATGTGCATAGCATGACTGAAAATGAGCAAATTTGCGCCTCATGTATTGCAGCATGCAGCCATTTAAATTTACATTGATAGCCAATAAATAGTGCAGCACACATTAGGGAACCTGTTTCCCAAGGAAGATACACATTCCCCACAGCAAAACAGAGGCCGACTACGCTGATTCAGCAATGCAAATGGCGGTGTAATTGCGTTTCATAGCATAGAGAAACGGCAACGGGACAAACTTTTTGTATTTCAAGAGAAAACAAATGATCCTCCTCTACAAGTAGGTGTTCAGCACTCCTTTACCTCATTGTGGCACAATTTGGGAGCTCTTTCCGACACGTGAAGGATTGTCAAATCGCTCTGCTGCGCTTAGTGAACCTGGACCTTGTAAATCATTTATTAAACCAGACACCAAGCAAGAAAACAACCACTTGAAAATAAATAACTATATCAAATAACAAATAAATAAATATATCAAATGTTAAAATGGTGTTTCCAAACCTAATACACACTTCCAACAAGCAAGCGAAGCCTGTCAGCTCTTCAGCGTTAACGCCAACGAAGAACCGTTGCATTTCATACAAGAGAGACATGTGAATCAAAAATCATTGAGAATTCAATAGGTGGATGAATCATGGTTTCCCGAAAATGAGAGTGAATCGGTCATTTCACGCATTGTGGGACCACGGAGTTGCACGAATTTATACAGGAAACTTTGGAATACAGCTCTCGTAGGCATATGCACTCAATGTAGTATAATAGACATTAAAGAAAATGGGGAGAATCAGTTATTATACAAAAGACGAAGCCAGTGTCATATTATCGCCCTATACAATGAATTGCACTTTACAAGAATGTCTCCGGTGGAAGACGGATGATTTCCGCCATCAAAAAAAAGGCATTGAGGCCTTGTTGGCAAAGGAAACCGCAGAGCCATTTTACTCGGAATTAGACGCCAGTGTCAAAAGAGAAACTTGTCAGCATTCACCAGTGAGGGAAGCACGCCTTGGTATCGATGACTGTGGAGATCTGGTTCCAGACAGTTCAGCACATGTTGCACCCACCAGATGCTCGCTGAATAGTATAGTGTATGTAAAGGGAAACTCTGAGCATCAAGGATGACAGCATGCACAAAGCTACGTTACTACAGGCTGCAGGTGAACAGCCTGGCAGTGCACACTCGAATAGCGTGTTCCAAGGAGGACCCACATTCAGCACAACTTGAACATCGCCTCTCAGTGCTTATTCATGAGTGAAAACTGCACAGCACTGGTATGCGATATTAGGAGGAAAGTCAATAAGGAAACATTTAGAATTCTCCTCATAAACAAATGATGCTCTCCAGCAAGTAACGGTGGAGCACTTATGTCACTCATTGGGGCGCTATGTTTTCCACATTCCTTCAGTGAAACACAGATATTACACTCTCCTAAGCAAAGGCCCGCTCTGGAAAGGAACACAAATCAAGGGAAACGAGTGAGACGGAATTATTACTGCAGGCAGCTATGAAGTCATAGCAAAGAGATCACAGTGCAGCACACTTTTGGCACAGACTTATCCAAGGAAGATGCCTATTCACTTCAGGCCGAAGAAAGCCTATTCTGCAAAACAATCGACCGTGTAATTCCCTTGTCCATAACAAAAAAAGGTATAAAGAGAGAGTATACGGAATTCGCCCAGATCCCAAATAATGCTTTCCCACAAGTAACTGTGAATGTCCCAAATCACTGATCGTGGCACAATGGAGTTGGGGATTACTAAATGTGAAAGGAGGATAAGCCGCAAGCCAAAGCAGTCACCCTCTAGAGCATAATGTCAATGAAAGGGAACAAGTGAGAATCAGGAATTACAACTCGCAACAGTGCATTTAGGTCTCAATGCCATTAAAAGCATTGCAACAGACTTCTCACACAGCATTTTCCAAGGGAGATTAACATTCAAAGCCAGCACATCAAGGGCAGTCAGCCCTTTTCGGTCAAGGCATATGGCAGAGCAATTGTGTTTCCAACAACACAAAAATTTGAAGAGGAGAAACATCTTAGAATTCACCAAGTGAATTCATTAAGTACTGCATTCTTAGTCTACTGTGGAGTTCCCATTGCACACCGGGTGGCACCATTTAGCTACAGATTCTAATACGTTGTTTATTAAAGTACTCTTACGTCAAACAAATGCAATGTGCATAGCATGACTGAAAATGAGCAACTTTGCGCCTCATGTATTGCAGCATGCAGCAATTTAGAATTACATTGATTGCCAATAAATAGTGCAGCACACATTACAGAACCTGTTTCCCAAGGAAGATACACATTCCCCACAGCAAAACAGAGGCCGACTACGCTGATTCAGCAATGCAAATGGCGGTGTAATTGCGTTTCATAGCATAGAGAAACAGCAAAGGGACAAACTTTTTATATTTCAAGAGAAAACAAATGATCCTCCTCTACAAGTAGGTGTTCAGCACTCCTTTAACTCATTGTGGCACAATTTGGGAGCTCTTTCCGACAGGTGAAGTATTGTCAAATCGCTCTGCTGCGCTTAGTGAACCTGGACCTTGAGAATCATTTATTACACCAGACACCAAGCAAGAAAACAACCACTTGAAAATAAATAACTCTATCAAATAACAAATGAATAAATATATCAAATGTTAAAATGGTGTTTCCAAACCTAATACACACTTCCACCAAGCAAGCGAAGCCTGTCAGCTCTTCACCGTTAATGCCAAAGAAGAACCATTGCATTTCCTACAAGAGACACATGTGAATCAAAAATCATTTAGAATTCAATAGGTGGATGAATCATGCTTTCCCGAAAATGAGAGAGAATCGGTCATTTCACTCAGTGTGGAACCACGGAGTTGCACGTATTTATACAGGAAACTTTGGAATACAGCTCTCATAGACATATGCACTCAATGCAGTATAATAGACATTAAAGAAAATGGGGAGAATCAGGTATTACACAAAAGACGAAGCCAGTGTCATATTATCGCCCTATACAATGAATTGCAATTTACAAGAATGTCTCCGGTGGAAGACGCTTGATTTCCGCCAACAAAACAAAGGCATTGAGGCCTTGTTGGCAAAGGAAACCGCAGAGCCATTTTACTCGGAATTAGACGCCAGTGTCAAAAGAGAAACTTTTCAGCATCCACCAGTGAATGAAGTACGCCTTGGTACCGATGACTGTGGGGATCTGGTTCCAGACAGTTCAGCACATGTTGCACCCACCAGATGCTCGCTGAATAGTATGGTGTATGTAAAGGGAAACTCTAAGCATCAAGGATGACAGCATGCACTAAGCTAGCTTACTACAGGCTTCAAGTGAACAGCCTGGCAGTGCACACTCGAATAGCGTGTTCCAAGGAGGACCCACATTCAGCACAACTTGAACATCGCCTCTCAGTGCTTATTCATGAATGAAAACTGCACAGCACTAGTATTCGTTATTAGGAGGAAAGGTAATAAGGAAACATTTAGAATTCTCCTCATAAACAAATGATGCTCTCCAGCAAGTAACGGTGGAGCACTTATGTCACTCATTGGGGCGCTATGGTTTGCACATTCCTATCAGTGAAACACAGACGTTACACTCTCCTAAGCAAAGGCCCTCTCTGGAAAGGAACACAAATCAAGGGGAAACGAGTGAGACGGAATTATTACAGCAGGCAGCTATGAAGTCATAGCAAAGAGATCACAGTGCAGCACACTTTTGGCACAGACTTACCCAAGGAAGATGCCTATTCACTTCAGGCCGAAGAAAGCCTATTCTGCAAAACAATCGACCGTGTAATTCCCTTGTCCATAACAAAAAAAGTATAAAGAAAGAGTATACGGATTTCGCCCAGATCCCAAATAATGCTTTCCCACAAGTAACTGTGAATGTCCCAAATCAATGATCGTGGCATAATGGAGTTGGGGATTACTAAATGTGAAAGGAGGATAAGCCGCAAGCCAAAGCAGTCACCCTCTAGAGCATAATGTCAATGAAAGGGAACAAGTGAGAATCAGGAATTACAACTCGCAACAGTGCATTTAGGGCTCAATGCCAGTAAAAGCATTGCAACAGACTTCTCACACACCATTTTCCTAGGGAGATTAGCATTCAAAGCCAGCACATCAAGGGCAGTCAGCTCTTTTTGGTCAAGGCATATGACAGAGCAATTGTGTTTCCAACAACACAAAAATTTGAAGGGGAGAAACATCTTAGAATTCACCAAGTGAATTCATTAAGTACTGCATTCTTACTCTACTGTGGAGTTCCCATTGCACACCGGGTGGCACCATTTAGCTACAGATTCTGACACGATGCTTATTAAAGTACTCTTAGGTCAAACAAAAGCAATGTGCATAGCATGACTGAAAATGAGCAAATTTGCGCCTCATGTATTGCAGCATGCAGCCATTTAAATTTACATTGATAGCCAATAAATAGTGCAGCACACATTAGGGAACCTGTTTCCCAAGGAAGATACACATTCCCCACAGCAAAACAGAGGCCGACTACGCTGATTCAGCAATGCAAATGGCGGTGTAATTGCGTTTCATAGCATAGAGAAACGGCAACGGGACAAACTTTTTGTATTTCAAGAGAAAACAAATGATCCTCCTCTACAAGTAGGTGTTCAGCACTCCTTTACCTCATTGTGGCACAATTTGGGAGCTCTTTCCGACACGTGAAGGATTGTCAAATCGCTCTGCTGCGCTTAGTGAACCTGGACCTTGTAAATCATTTATTAAACCAGACACCAAGCAAGAAAACAACCACTTGAAAATAAATAACTATATCAAATAACAAATAAATAAATATATCAAATGTTAAAATGGTGTTTCCAAACCTAATACACACTTCCAACAAGCAAGCGAAGCCTGTCAGCTCTTCAGCGTTAACGCCAACGAAGAACCGTTGCATTTCATACAAGAGAGACATGTGAATCAAAAATCATTGAGAATTCAATAGGTGGATGAATCATGGTTTCCCGAAAATGAGAGTGAATCGGTCATTTCACGCATTGTGGGACCACGGAGTTGCACGAATTTATACAGGAAACTTTGGAATACAGCTCTCGTAGGCATATGCACTCAATGTAGTATAATAGACATTAAAGAAAATGGGGAGAATCAGTTATTATACAAAAGACGAAGCCAGTGTCATATTATCGCCCTATACAATGAATTGCACTTTACAAGAATGTCTCCGGTGGAAGACGGATGATTTCCGCCATCAAAACAAAGGCATTGAGGCCTTGTTGGCAAAGGAAACCGCAGAGCCATTTTACTCGGAATTAGACGCCAGTGTCAAAAGAGAAACTTGTCAGCATTCACCAGTGAATGAAGCACGCCTTGGTATCGATGACTGTGGAGATCTGGTTCCAGACAGTTCAGCACATGTTGCACCCACCAGATGCTCGCTGAATAGTATAGTGTATGTAAAGGGAAACTCTGAGCATCAAGGATGACAGCATGCACAAAGCTACGTTACTACAGGCTGCAGGTGAACAGCCTGGCAGTGCACACTCGAATAGCGTGTTCCAAGGAGGACCCACATTCAGCACAACTTGAACATCGCCTCTCAGTGCTTATTCATGAGTGAAAACTGCACAGCACTGGTATGCGATATTAGGAGGAAAGTCAATAAGGAAACATTTAGAATTCTCCTCATAAACAAATGATGCTCTCCAGCAAGTAACGGTGGAGCACTTATGTCACTCATTGGGGCGCTATGTTTTCCACATTCCTTCAGTGAAACACAGATATTACACTCTCCTAAGCAAAGGCCCGCTCTGGAAAGGAACACAAATCAAGGGGAAACGAGTGAGACGGAATTATTACTGCAGGCAGCTATGAAGTCATAGCAAAGAGATCACAGTGCAGCACACTTTTGGCACAGACTTATCCAAGGAAGATGCCTATTCACTTCAGGCCGAAGAAAGCCTATTCTGCAAAACAATCGACCGTGTAATTCCCTTGTCCATAACAAAAAAAGGTATAAAGAGAGAGTATACGGAATTCGCCCAGATCCCAAATAATGCTTTCCCACAAGTAACTGTGAATGTCCCAAATCACTGATCGTGGCACAATGGAGTTGGGGATTACTAAATGTGAAAGGAGGATAAGCCGCAAGCCAAAGCAGTCACCCTCTAGAGCATAATGTCAATGAAAGGGAACAAGTGAGAATCAGGAATTACAACTCGCAACAGTGCATTTAGGTCTCAATGCCATTAAAAGCATTGCAACAGACTTCTCACACAGCATTTTCCAAGGGAGATTAACATTCAAAGCCAGCACATCAAGGGCAGTCAGCCCTTTTCGGTCAAGGCATATGGCAGAGCAATTGTGTTTCCAACAACACAAAAATTTGAAGAGGAGAAACATCTTAGAATTCACCAAGTGAATTCATTAAGTACTGCATTCTTAGTCTACTGTGGAGTTCCCATTGCACACCGGGTGGCACCATTTAGCTACAGATTCTAATACGTTGTTTATTAAAGTACTCTTACGTCAAACAAATGCAATGTGCATAGCATGACTGAAAATGAGCAACTTTGCGCCTCATGTATTGCAGCATGCAGCAATTTAGAATTACATTGATTGCCAATAAATAGTGCAGCACACATTACAGAACCTGTTTCCCAAGGAAGATACACATTCCCCACAGCAAAACAGAGGCCGACTACGCTGATTCAGCAATGCAAATGGCGGTGTAATTGCGTTTCATAGCATAGAGAAACAGCAAAGGGACAAACTTTTTATATTTCAAGAGAAAACAAATGATCCTCCTCTACAAGTAGGTGTTCAGCACTCCTTTAACTCATTGTGGCACAATTTGGGAGCTCTTTCCGACAGGTGAAGTATTGTCAAATCGCTCTGCTGCGCTTAGTGAACCTGGACCTTGAGAATCATTTATTACACCAGACACCAAGCAAGAAAACAACCACTTGAAAATAAATAACTCTATCAAATAACAAATGAATAAATATATCAAATGTTAAAATGGTGTTTCCAAACCTAATACACACTTCCACCAAGCAAGCGAAGCCTGTCAGCTCTTCACCGTTAATGCCAAAGAAGAACCATTGCATTTCCTACAAGAGACACATGTGAATCAAAAATCATTTAGAATTCAATAGGTGGATGAATCATGCTTTCCCGAAAATGAGAGAGAATCGGTCATTTCACTCAGTGTGGAACCACGGAGTTGCACGTATTTATACAGGAAACTTTGGAATACAGCTCTCATAGACATATGCACTCAATGCAGTATAATAGACATTAAAGAAAATGGGGAGAATCAGGTATTACACAAAAGACGAAGCCAGTGTCATATTATCGCCCTATACAATGAATTGCAATTTACAAGAATGTCTCCGGTGGAAGACGCTTGATTTCCGCCAACAAAACAAAGGCATTGAGGCCTTGTTGGCAAAGGAAACCGCAGAGCCATTTTACTCGGAATTAGACGCCAGTGTCAAAAGAGAAACTTTTCAGCATCCACCAGTGAATGAAGTACGCCTTGGTACCGATGACTGTGGGGATCTGGTTCCAGACAGTTCAGCACATGTTGCACCCACCAGATGCTCGCTGAATAGTATGGTGTATGTAAAGGGAAACTCTAAGCATCAAGGATGACAGCATGCACTAAGCTAGCTTACTACAGGCTTCAAGTGAACAGCCTGGCAGTGCACACTCGAATAGCGTGTTCCAAGGAGGACCCACATTCAGCACAACTTGAACATCGCCTCTCAGTGCTTATTCATGAATGAAAACTGCACAGCACTAGTATTCGTTATTAGGAGGAAAGGTAATAAGGAAACATTTAGAATTCTCCTCATAAACAAATGATGCTCTCCAGCAAGTAACGGTGGAGCACTTATGTCACTCATTGGGGCGCTATGGTTTGCACATTCCTATCAGTGAAACACAGACGTTACACTCTCCTAAGCAAAGGCCCTCTCTGGAAAGGAACACAAATCAAGGGGAAACGAGTGAGACGGAATTATTACAGCAGGCAGCTATGAAGTCATAGCAAAGAGATCACAGTGCAGCACACTTTTGGCACAGACTTACCCAAGGAAGATGCCTATTCACTTCAGGCCGAAGAAAGCCTATTCTGCAAAACAATCGACCGTGTAATTCCCTTGTCCATAACAAAAAAAGTATAAAGAAAGAGTATACGGATTTCGCCCAGATCCCAAATAATGCTTTCCCACAAGTAACTGTGAATGTCCCAAATCAATGATCGTGGCATAATGGAGTTGGGGATTACTAAATGTGAAAGGAGGATAAGCCGCAAGCCAAAGCAGTCACCCTCTAGAGCATAATGTCAATGAAAGGGAACAAGTGAGAATCAGGAATTACAACTCGCAACAGTGCATTTAGGGCTCAATGCCAGTAAAAGCATTGCAACAGACTTCTCACACACCATTTTCCTAGGGAGATTAGCATTCAAAGCCAGCACATCAAGGGCAGTCAGCTCTTTTTGGTCAAGGCATATGACAGAGCAATTGTGTTTCCAACAACACAAAAATTTGAAGGGGAGAAACATCTTAGAATTCACCAAGTGAATTCATTAAGTACTGCATTCTTACTCTACTGTGGAGTTCCCATTGCACACCGGGTGGCACCATTTAGCTACAGATTCTGACACGATGCTTATTAAAGTACTCTTAGGTCAAACAAAAGCAATGTGCATAGCATGACTGAAAATGAGCAAATTTGCGCCTCATGTATTGCAGCATGCAGCCATTTAAATTTACATTGATAGCCAATAAATAGTGCAGCACACATTAGGGAACCTGTTTCCCAAGGAAGATACACATTCCCCACAGCAAAACAGAGGCCGACTACGCTGATTCAGCAATGCAAATGGCGGTGTAATTGCGTTTCATAGCATAGAGAAACGGCAACGGGACAAACTTTTTGTATTTCAAGAGAAAACAAATGATCCTCCTCTACAAGTAGGTGTTCAGCACTCCTTTACCTCATTGTGGCACAATTTGGGAGCTCTTTCCGACACGTGAAGGATTGTCAAATCGCTCTGCTGCGCTTAGTGAACCTGGACCTTGTAAATCATTTATTAAACCAGACACCAAGCAAGAAAACAACCACTTGAAAATAAATAACTATATCAAATAACAAATAAATAAATATATCAAATGTTAAAATGGTGTTTCCAAACCTAATACACACTTCCAACAAGCAAGCGAAGCCTGTCAGCTCTTCAGCGTTAACGCCAACGAAGAACCGTTGCATTTCATACAAGAGAGACATGTGAATCAAAAATCATTGAGAATTCAATAGGTGGATGAATCATGGTTTCCCGAAAATGAGAGTGAATCGGTCATTTCACGCATTGTGGGACCACGGAGTTGCACGAATTTATACAGGAAACTTTGGAATACAGCTCTCGTAGGCATATGCACTCAATGTAGTATAATAGACATTAAAGAAAATGGGGAGAATCAGTTATTATACAAAAGACGAAGCCAGTGTCATATTATCGCCCTATACAATGAATTGCACTTTACAAGAATGTCTCCGGTGGAAGACGGATGATTTCCGCCATCAAAACAAAGGCATTGAGGCCTTGTTGGCAAAGGAAACCGCAGAGCCATTTTACTCGGAATTAGACGCCAGTGTCAAAAGAGAAACTTGTCAGCATTCACCAGTGAAAGGGGAAGCACGCCTTGGTATCGATGACTGTGGAGATCTGGTTCCAGACAGTTCAGCACATGTTGCACCCACCAGATGCTCGCTGAATAGTATAGTGTATGTAAAGGGAAACTCTGAGCATCAAGGATGACAGCATGCACAAAGCTACGTTACTACAGGCTGCAGGTGAACAGCCTGGCAGTGCACACTCGAATAGCGTGTTCCAAGGAGGACCCACATTCAGCACAACTTGAACATCGCCTCTCAGTGCTTATTCATGAGTGAAAACTGCACAGCACTGGTATGCGATATTAGGAGGAAAGTCAATAAGGAAACATTTAGAATTCTCCTCATAAACAAATGATGCTCTCCAGCAAGTAACGGTGGAGCACTTATGTCACTCATTGGGGCGCTATGTTTTCCACATTCCTTCAGTGAAACACAGATATTACACTCTCCTAAGCAAAGGCCCGCTCTGGAAAGGAACACAAATCAAGGGGAAACGAGTGAGACGGAATTATTACTGCAGGCAGCTATGAAGTCATAGCAAAGAGATCACAGTGCAGCACACTTTTGGCACAGACTTATCCAAGGAAGATGCCTATTCACTTCAGGCCGAAGAAAGCCTATTCTGCAAAACAATCGACCGTGTAATTCCCTTGTCCATAACAAAAAAAGGTATAAAGAGAGAGTATACGGAATTCGCCCAGATCCCAAATAATGCTTTCCCACAAGTAACTGTGAATGTCCCAAATCACTGATCGTGGCACAATGGAGTTGGGGATTACTAAATGTGAAAGGAGGATAAGCCGCAAGCCAAAGCAGTCACCCTCTAGAGCATAATGTCAATGAAAGGGAACAAGTGAGAATCAGGAATTACAACTCGCAACAGTGCATTTAGGTCTCAATGCCATTAAAAGCATTGCAACAGACTTCTCACACAGCATTTTCCAAGGGAGATTAACATTCAAAGCCAGCACATCAAGGGCAGTCAGCCCTTTTCGGTCAAGGCATATGGCAGAGCAATTGTGTTTCCAACAACACAAAAATTTGAAGAGGAGAAACATCTTAGAATTCACCAAGTGAATTCATTAAGTACTGCATTCTTAGTCTACTGTGGAGTTCCCATTGCACACGGGTGGCACCATTTAGCTACAGATTCTAATACGTTGTTTATTAAAGTACTCTTACGTCAAACAAATGCAATGTGCATAGCATGACTGAAAATGAGCAACTTTGCGCCTCATGTATTGCAGCATGCAGCAATTTAGAATTACATTGATTGCCAATAAATAGTGCAGCACACATTAGGGAACCTGTTTCCCAAGGAAGACACACATTCCCCACAGCAAAACAGAGGCCGACTACGCTGATTCAGCAATGCAAATGGCGGTGTAATTGCGTTTCATAGCATAGAGAAACAGCAAAGGGACAAACTTTTTATATTTCAAGAGAAAACAAATGATCCTCCTCTACAAGTAGGTGTTCAGCACTCCTTTAACTCATTGTGGCACAATTTGGGAGCTCTTTCCGACAGGTGAAGTATTGTCAAATCGCTCTGCTGCGCTTAGTGAACCTGGACCTTGAGAATCATTTATTACACCAGACACCAAGCAAGAAAACAACCACTTGAAAATAAATAACTCTATCAAATAACAAATGAATAAATATATCAAATGTTAAAATGGTGTTTCCAAACCTAATACACACTTCCACCAAGCAAGCGAAGCCTGTCAGCTCTTCACCGTTAATGCCAAAGAAGAACCATTGCATTTCCTACAAGAGACACATGTGAATCAAAATCATTTAGAATTCAATAGGTGGATGAATCATGCTTTCCCGAAAATGAGAGAGAATCGGTCATTTCACTCAGTGTGGAACCACGGAGTTGCACGTATTTATACAGGAAACTTTGGAATACAGCTCTCATAGACATATGCACTCAATGCAGTATAATAGACATTAAAGAAAATGGGGAGAATCAGGTATTACACAAAAGACGAAGCCAGTGTCATATTATCGCCCTATACAATGAATTGCAATTTACAAGAATGTCTCCGGTGGAAGACGCTTGATTTCCGCCAACAAAACAAAGGCATTGAGGCCTTGTTGGCAAAGGAAACCGCAGAGCCATTTTACTCGGAATTAGACGCCAGTGTCAAAAGAGAAACTTTTCAGCATCCACCAGTGAATGAAGTACGCCTTGGTACCGATGACTGTGGGGATCTGGTTCCAGACAGTTCAGCACATGTTGCACCCACCAGATGCTCGCTGAATAGTATGGTGTATGTAAAGGGAAACTCTAAGCATCAAGGATGACAGCATGCACTAAGCTAGCTTACTACAGGCTTCAAGTGAACAGCCTGGCAGTGCACACTCGAATAGCGTGTTCCAAGGAGGACCCACATTCAGCACAACTTGAACGTCGCCTCTCAGTGCTTATTCATGAATGAAAACTGCACAGCACTAGTATTCGTTATTAGGAGGAAAGTAATAAGGAAACATTTAGAATTCTCCTCATAAACAAATGATGCTCTCCAGCAAGTAACGGTGGAGCACTTATGTCACTCATTGGGGCGCTATGGTTTGCACATTCCTATCAGTGAAACACAGACGTTACACTCTCCTAAGCAAAGGCCCTCTCTGGAAAGGAACACAAATCAAGGGGAAACGAGTGAGACGGAATTATTACAGCAGGCAGCTATGAAGTCATAGCAAAGAGATCACAGTGCAGCACACTTTTGGCACAGACTTACCCAAGGAAGATGCCTATTCACTTCAGGCCGAAGAAAGCCTATTCTGCAAAACAATCGACCGTGTAATTCCCTTGTCCATAACAAAAAAAGTATAAAGAAAGAGTATACGGATTTCGCCCAGATCCCAAATAATGCTTTCCCACAAGTAACTGTGAATGTCCCAAATCAATGATCGTGGCATAATGGAGTTGGGGATTACTAAATGTGAAAGGAGGATAAGCCGCAAGCCAAAGCAGTCACCCTCTAGAGCATAATGTCAATGAAAGGGAACAAGTGAGAATCAGGAATTACAACTCGCAACAGTGCATTTAGGGCTCAATGCCAGTAAAAGCATTGCAACAGACTTCTCACACACCATTTTCCTAGGGAGATTAGCATTCAAAGCCAGCACATCAAGGGCAGTCAGCTCTTTTTGGTCAAGGCATATGACAGAGCAATTGTGTTTCCAACAACACAAAAATTTGAAGGGAGAAACATCTTAGAATTCACCAAGTGAATTCATTAAGTACTGCATTCTTACTCTACTGTGGAGTTCCCATTGCACACCGGGTGGCACCATTTAGCTACAGATTCTGACACGATGCTTATTAAAGTACTCTTAGGTCAAACAAAAGCAATGTGCATAGCATGACTGAAAATGAGCAAATTTGCGCCTCATGTATTGCAGCATGCAGCCATTTAAATTTACATTGATAGCCAATAAATAGTGCAGCACACATTAGGGAACCTGTTTCCCAAGGAAGATACACATTCCCCACAGCAAAACAGAGGCCGACTACGCTGATTCAGCAATGCAAATGGCGGTGTAATTGCGTTTCATAGCATAGAGAAACGGCAACGGGACAAACTTTTTGTATTTCAAGAGAAAACAAATGATCCTCCTCTACAAGTAGGTGTTCAGCACTCCTTTACCTCATTGTGGCACAATTTGGGAGCTCTTTCCGACACGTGAAGGATTGTCAAATCGCTCTGCTGCGCTTAGTGAACCTGGACCTTGTAAATCATTTATTAAACCAGACACCAAGCAAGAAAACAACCACTTGAAAATAAATAACTATATCAAATAACAAATAAATAAATATATCAAATGTTAAAATGGTGTTTCCAAACCTAATACACACTTCCAACAAGCAAGCGAAGCCTGTCAGCTCTTCAGCGTTAACGCCAACGAAGAACCGTTGCATTTCATACAAGAGAGACATGTGAATCAAAAATCATTGAGAATTCAATAGGTGGATGAATCATGGTTTCCCGAAAATGAGAGTGAATCGGTCATTTCACGCATTGTGGGACCACGGAGTTGCACGAATTTATACAGGAAACTTTGGAATACAGCTCTCGTAGGCATATGCACTCAATGTAGTATAATAGACATTAAAGAAAATGGGGAGAATCAGTTATTATACAAAAGACGAAGCCAGTGTCATATTATCGCCCTATACAATGAATTGCACTTTACAAGAATGTCTCCGGTGGAAGACGGATGATTTCCGCCATCAAAACAAAGGCATTGAGGCCTTGTTGGCAAAGGAAACCGCAGAGCCATTTTACTCGGAATTAGACGCCAGTGTCAAAAGAGAAACTTGTCAGCATTCACCAGTGAGGAAGCACGCCTTGGTATCGATGACTGTGGAGATCTGGTTCCAGACAGTTCAGCACATGTTGCACCCACCAGATGCTCGCTGAATAGTATAGTGTATGTAAAGGGAAACTCTGAGCATCAAGGATGACAGCATGCACAAAGCTACGTTACTACAGGCTGCAGGTGAACAGCCTGGCAGTGCACACTCGAATAGCGTGTTCCAAGGAGGACCCACATTCAGCACAACTTGAACATCGCCTCTCAGTGCTTATTCATGAGTGAAAACTGCACAGCACTGGTATGCGATATTAGGAGGAAAGTCAATAAGGAAACATTTAGAATTCTCCTCATAAACAAATGATGCTCTCCAGCAAGTAACGGTGAGCACTTATGTCACTCATTGGGGCACTATGTTTTCCACATTCCTTCAGTGAAACACAGATATTACACTCTCCTAAGCAAAGGCCCGCTCTGGAAAGGAACACAAATCAAGGGGAAACGAGTGAGACGGAATTATTACTGCAGGCAGCTATGAAGTCATAGCAAAGAGATCACAGTGCAGCACACTTTTGGCACAGACTTATCCAAGGAAGATGCCTATTCACTTCAGGCCGAAGAAAGCCTATTCTGCAAAACAATCGACCGTGTAATTCCCTTGTCCATAACAAAAAAAGGTATAAAGAGAGAGTATACGGAATTCGCCCAGATCCCAAATAATGCTTTCCCACAAGTAACTGTGAATGTCCCAAATCACTGATCGTGGCACAATGGAGTTGGGGATTACTAAATGTGAAAGGAGGATAAGCCGCAAGCCAAAGCAGTCACCCTCTAGAGCATAATGTCAATGAAAGGGAACAAGTGAGAATCAGGAATTACAACTCGCAACAGTGCATTTAGGTCTCAATGCCATTAAAAGCATTGCAACAGACTTCTCACACAGCATTTTCCAAGGGAGATTAACATTCAAAGCCAGCACATCAAGGGCAGTCAGCCCTTTTCGGTCAAGGCATATGGCAGAGCAATTGTGTTTCCAACAACACAAAAATTTGAAGAGGAGAAACATCTTAGAATTCACCAAGTGAATTCATTAAGTACTGCATTCTTAGTCTACTGTGGAGTTCCCATTGCACACCGGGTGGCACCATTTAGCTACAGATTCTAATACGTTGTTTATTAAAGTACTCTTACGTCAAACAAATGCAATGTGCATAGCATGACTGAAAATGAGCAACTTTGCGCCTCATGTATTGCAGCATGCAGCAATTTAGAATTACATTGATTGCCAATAAATAGTGCAGCACACATTACAGAACCTGTTTCCCAAGGAAGACACACATTCCCCACAGCAAAACAGAGGCCGACTACGCTGATTCAGCAATGCAAATGGCGGTGTAATTGCGTTTCATAGCATAGAGAAACAGCAAAGGGACAAACTTTTTATATTTCAAGAGAAAACAAATGATCCTCCTCTACAAGTAGGTGTTCAGCACTCCTTTAACTCATTGTGGCACAATTTGGGAGCTCTTTCCGACAGGTGAAGTATTGTCAAATCGCTCTGCTGCGCTTAGTGAACCTGGACCTTGAGAATCATTTATTACACCAGACACCAAGCAAGAAAACAACCACTTGAAAATAAATAACTCTATCAAATAACAAATGAATAAATATATCAAATGTTAAAATGGTGTTTCCAAACCTAATACACACTCCACCAAGCAAGCGAAGCCTGTCAGCTCTTCACCGTTAATGCCAAAGAAGAACATTGCATTTCCTACAAGAGACACATGTGAATCGAAAATCATTTAGAATTCAATAGGTGGATGAATCATGCTTTCCCGAAAATGAGAGAGAATCGGTCATTTCACTCAGTGTGGAACCACGGAGTTGCACGTATTTATACAGGAAACTTTGGAATACAGCTCTCATAGACATATGCACTCAATGCAGTATAATAGACATTAAAGAAAATGGGGAGAATCAGGTATTACACAAAAGACGAAGCCAGTGTCATATTATCGCCCTATACAATGAATTGCAATTTACAAGAATGTCTCCGGTGGAAGACGCTTGATTTCCGCCAACAAAACAAAGGCATTGAGGCCTTGTTGGCAAAGGAAACCGCAGAGCCATTTTACTCGGAATTAGACGCCAGTGTCAAAAGAGAAACTTTTCAGCATCCACCAGTGAATGAAGTACGCCTTGGTACCGATGACTGTGGGGATCTGGTTCCAGACAGTTCAGCACATGTTGCACCCACCAGATGCTCGCTGAATAGTATGGTGTATGTAAAGGGAAACTCTAAGCATCAAGGATGACAGCATGCACTAAGCTAGCTTACTACAGGCTTCAAGTGAACAGCCTGGCAGTGCACACTCGAATAGCGTGTTCCAAGGAGGACCCACATTCAGCACAACTTGAACGTCGCCTCTCAGTGCTTATTCATGAATGAAAACTGCACAGCACTAGTATTCGTTATTAGGAGGAAAGGTAATAAGGAAACATTTAGAATTCTCCTCATAAACAAATGATGCTCTCCAGCAAGTAACGGTGGAGCACTTATGTCACTCATTGGGGCGCTATGGTTTGCACATTCCTATCAGTGAAACACAGACGTTACACTCTCCTAAGCAAAGGCCCTCTCTGGAAAGGAACACAAATCAAGGGGAAACGAGTGAGACGGAATTATTACAGCAGGCAGCTATGAAGTCATAGCAAAGAGATCACAGTGCAGCACACTTTTGGCACAGACTTACCCAAGGAAGATGCCTATTCACTTCAGGCCGAAGAAAGCCTATTCTGCAAAACAATCGACCGTGTAATTCCCTTGTCCATAACAAAAAAAGTATAAAGAAAGAGTATACGGATTTCGCCCAGATCCCAAATAATGCTTTCCCACAAGTAACTGTGAATGTCCCAAATCAATGATCGTGGCATAATGGAGTTGGGGATTACTAAATGTGAAAGGAGGATAAGCCGCAAGCCAAAGCAGTCACCCTCTAGAGCATAATGTCAATGAAAGGGAACAAGTGAGAATCAGGAATTACAACTCGCAACAGTGCATTTAGGGCTCAATGCCAGTAAAAGCATTGCAACAGACTTCTCACACACCATTTTCCTAGGGAGATTAGCATTCAAAGCCAGCACATCAAGGGCAGTCAGCTCTTTTTGGTCAAGGCATATGACAGAGCAATTGTGTTTCCAACAACACAAAAATTTGAAGGGGAGAAACATCTTAGAATTCACCAAGTGAATTCATTAAGTACTGCATTCTTACTCTACTGTGGAGTTCCCATTGCACACCGGGTGGCACCATTTAGCTACAGATTCTGACACGATGCTTATTAAAGTACTCTTAGGTCAAACAAAAGCAATGTGCATAGCATGACTGAAAATGAGCAAATTTGCGCCTCATGTATTGCAGCATGCAGCCATTTAAATTTACATTGATAGCCAATAAATAGTGCAGCACACATTAGGGAACCTGTTTCCCAAGGAAGATACACATTCCCCACAGCAAAACAGAGGCCGACTACGCTGATTCAGCAATGCAAATGGCGGTGTAATTGCGTTTCATAGCATAGAGAAACGGCAACGGGACAAACTTTTTGTATTTCAAGAGAAAACAAATGATCCTCCTCTACAAGTAGGTGTTCAGCACTCCTTTACCTCATTGTGGCACAATTTGGGAGCTCTTTCCGACACGTGAAGGATTGTCAAATCGCTCTGCTGCGCTTAGTGAACCTGGACCTTGTAAATCATTTATTAAACCAGACACCAAGCAAGAAAACAACCACTTGAAAATAAATAACTATATCAAATAACAAATAAATAAATATATCAAATGTTAAAATGGTGTTTCCAAACCTAATACACACTTCCAACAAGCAAGCGAAGCCTGTCAGCTCTTCAGCGTTAACGCCAACGAAGAACCGTTGCATTTCATACAAGAGAGACATGTGAATCAAAAATCATTGAGAATTCAATAGGTGGATGAATCATGGTTTCCCGAAAATGAGAGTGAATCGGTCATTTCACGCATTGTGGGACCACGGAGTTGCACGAATTTATACAGGAAACTTTGGAATACAGCTCTCGTAGGCATATGCACTCAATGTAGTATAATAGACATTAAAGAAAATGGGGAGAATCAGTTATTATACAAAAGACGAAGCCAGTGTCATATTATCGCCCTATACAATGAATTGCACTTTACAAGAATGTCTCCGGTGGAAGACGGATGATTTCCGCCATCAAAACTAAGACATTGAGGCCTTGTTGGCAAAGGAAACCGCAGAGCCATTTTACTCGGAATTAGACGCCAGTGTCAAAAGAGAAACTTGTCAGCATTCACCAGTGAATGAAGCACGCCTTGGTATCGATGACTGTGGAGATCTGGTTCCAGACAGTTCAGCACATGTTGCACCCACCAGATGCTCGCTGAATAGTATAGTGTATGTAAAGGGAAACTCTGAGCATCAAGGATGACAGCATGCACAAAGCTACGTTACTACAGGCTGCAGGTGAACAGCCTGGCAGTGCACACTCGAATAGCGTGTTCCAAGGAGGACCCACATTCAGCACAACTTGAACATCGCCTCTCAGTACTTATTCATGAGTGAAAACTGCACAGCACTGGTATGCGATATTAGGAGGAAAGTCAATAAGGAAACATTTAGAATTCTCCTCATAAACAAATGATGCTCTCTAGCAAGTAACGGTTGAGCACTTATGTCACTCATTGGGGCGCTATGTTTTCCACATTCCTTTCAGTGAAACACAGATATTACACTCTCCTAAGCAAAGGCCCGCTCTGGAAAGGAACACAAATCAAGGGGAAACGAGTGAGACGGAATTATTACTGCAGGCAGCTATGAAGTCATAGCAAAGAGATCACAGTGCAGCACACTTTTGGCACAGACTTATCCAAGGAAGATGCCTATTCACTTCAGGCCGAAGAAAGCCTATTCTGCAAAACAATCGACCGTGTAATTCCCTTGTCCATAACAAAAAAAGGTATAAAGAGAGAGTATACGGAATTCGCCCAGATCCCAAATAATGCTTTCCCACAAGTAACTGTGAATGTCCCAAATCACTGATCGTGGCACAATGGAGTTGGGGATTACTAAATGTGAAAGGAGGATAAGCGCAAGCCAAAAGCAGTCACCCTCTAGAGCATAATGTCAATGAAAGGGAACAAGTGAGAATCAGGAATTACAACTCGCAACAGTGCATTTAGGTCTCAATGCCATTAAAAGCATTGCAACAGACTTCTCACACAGCATTTTCCAAGGGAGATTAACATTCAAAGCCAGCACATCAAGGGCAGTCAGCCCTTTTCGGTCAAGGCATATGGCAGAGCAATTGTGTTTCCAACAACACAAAAATTTGAAGAGGAGAAACATCTTAGAATTCACCAAGTGAATTCATTAAGTACTGCATTCTTAGTCTACTGTGGAGTTCCCATTGCACACCGGGTGGCACCATTTAGCTACAGATTCTAATACGTTGTTTATTAAAGTACTCTTACGTCAAACAAATGCAATGTGCATAGCATGACTGAAAATGAGCAACTTTGCGCCTCATGTATTGCAGCATGCAGCAATTTAGAATTACATTGATTGCCAATAAATAGTGCAGCACACATTACAGAACCTGTTTCCCAAGGAAGATACACATTCCCCACAGCAAAACAGAGGCCGACTACGCTGATTCAGCAATGCAAATGGCGGTGTAATTGCGTTTCATAGCATAGAGAAACAGCAAAGGGACAAACTTTTTATATTTCAAGAGAAAACAAATGATCCTCCTCTACAAGTAGGTGTTCAGCACTCCTTTAACTCATTGTGGCACAATTTGGGAGCTCTTTCCGACAGGTGAAGTATTGTCAAATCGCTCTGCTGCGCTTAGTGAACCTGGACCTTGAGAATCATTTATTACACCAGACACCAAGCAAGAAAACAACCACTTGAAAATAAATAACTCTATCAAATAACAAATGAATAAATATATCAAATGTTAAAATGGTGTTTCCAAACCTAATCCCAACATCCACCAAGCAAGCGAAGCCTGTCAGCTCTTCACCGTTAATGCCAAAGAAGAACTATTGCATTTCCTACAAGAGACACATGTGAATCGAAAATCATTTAGAATTCAATAGGTGGATGAATCATGCTTTCCCGAAAAAGAGAGAGAATCGGTCATTTCACTCAGTGTGGAACCACGGAGTTGCACGTATTTATACAGGAAACTTTGGAATACAGCTCTCATAGACATATGCACTCAATGCAGTATAATAGACATTAAAGAAAATGGGGAGAATCAGGTATTACACAAAAGACAAGCCAGTGTCATATTATCGCCCTATACAATGAATTGCAATTTACAAGAATGTCTCCGGTGGAAGACGCTTGATTTCCGCCAACAAAACAAAGGCATTGAGGCCTTGTTGGCAAAGGAAACCGCAGAGCCATTTTACTCGGAATTAGACGCCAGTGTCAAAAGAGAAATTTTTCAGCATCCACTAGTGAATGAAGTACGCCTTGGTACCGATGACTGTTGTGATCTGGTTCCAGACAGTTCAGCACATGTTGCACCCACCAGATGCTCGCTGAATAGTATGGTGTATGTAAAGGGAAACTCTAAGCATCAAGGATGACAGCATGCACTAAGCTAGCTTACTACAGGCTTCAAGTGAACAGCCTGGCAGTGCACACTCGAATAGCGTGTTCCAAGGAGGACCCACATTCAGCACAACTTGAACGTCGCCTCTCAGTGCTTATTCATGAATGAAAACTGCACAGCACTAGTATTCGTTATTAGGAGGAAAGGTAATAAGGAAACATTTAGAATTCTCCTCATAAACAAATGATGCTCTCCAGCAAGTAACGGTGGAGCACTTATGTCACTCATTGGGGCGCTATGGTTTGCACATTCCTATCAGTGAAACACAGACGTTACACTCTCCTAAGCAAAGGCCCTCTCTGGAAAGGAACACAAATCAAGGGGAAACGAGTGAGACGGAATTATTACAGCAGGCAGCTATGAAGTCATAGCAAAGAGATCACAGTGCAGCACACTTTTGGCACAGACTTACCCAAGGAAGATGCCTATTCACTTCAGGCCGAAGAAAGCCTATTCTGCAAAACAATCGACCGTGTAATTCCCTTGTCCATAACAAAAAAAGTATAAAGAAAGAGTATACGGATTTCGCCCAGATCCCAAATAATGCTTTCCCACAAGTAACTGTGAATGTCCCAAATCAATGATCGTGGCATAATGGAGTTGGGGATTACTAAATGTGAAAGGAGGATAAGCCGCAAGCCAAAGCAGTCACCCTCTAGAGCATAATGTCAATGAAAGGGAACAAGTGAGAATCAGGAATTACAACTCGCAACAGTGCATTTAGGGCTCAATGCCAGTAAAAGCATTGCAACAGACTTCTCACACACCATTTTCCTAGGGAGATTAGCATTCAAAGCCAGCACATCAAGGGCAGTCAGCTCTTTTTGGTCAAGGCATATGACAGAGCAATTGTGTTTCCAACAACACAAAAATTTGAAGGGGAGAAACATCTTAGAATTCACCAAGTGAATTCATTAAGTACTGCATTCTTACTCTACTGTGGAGTTCCCATTGCACACCGGGTGGCACCATTTAGCTACAGATTCTGACACGATGCTTATTAAAGTACTCTTAGGTCAAACAAAAGCAATGTGCATAGCATGACTGAAAATGAGCAAATTTGCGCCTCATGTATTGCAGCATGCAGCCATTTAAATTTACATTGATAGCCAATAAATAGTGCAGCACACATTAGGGAACCTGTTTCCCAAGGAAGATACACATTCCCCACAGCAAAACAGAGGCCGACTACGCTGATTCAGCAATGCAAATGGCGGTGTAATTGCGTTTCATAGCATAGAGAAACGGCAACGGGACAAACTTTTTGTATTTCAAGAGAAAACAAATGATCCTCCTCTACAAGTAGGTGTTCAGCACTCCTTTACCTCATTGTGGCACAATTTGGGAGCTCTTTCCGACACGTGAAGGATTGTCAAATCGCTCTGCTGCGCTTAGTGAACCTGGACCTTGTAAATCATTTATTAAACCAGACACCAAGCAAGAAAACAACCACTTGAAAATAAATAACTATATCAAATAACAAATAAATAAATATATCAAATGTTAAAATGGTGTTTCCAAACCTAATACACACTTCCAACAAGCAAGCGAAGCCTGTCAGCTCTTCAGCGTTAACGCCAACGAAGAACCGTTGCATTTCATACAAGAGAGACATGTGAATCAAAAATCATTGAGAATTCAATAGGTGGATGAATCAGGGTTTCCCGAAAATGAGAGTGAATCGGTCATTTCACGCATTGTGGGACCACGGAGTTGCACGAATTTATACAGGAAACTTTGGAATACAGCTCTCGTAGGCATATGCACTCAATGTAGTATAATAGACATTAAAGAAAATGGGGAGAATCAGTTATTATACAAAAGACGAAGCCAGTGTCATATTATCGCCCTATACAATGAATTGCACTTTACAAGAATGTCTCCGGTGGAAGACGGATGATTTCCGCCATCAAAACAAAGGCATTGAGGCCTTGTTGGCAAAGGAAACCGCAGAGCCATTTTACTCGGAATTAGACGCCAGTGTCAAAAGAGAAACTTGTCAGCATTCACCAGTGAAGGGAAGCACGCCTTGGTATCGATGACTGTGGAGATCTGGTTCCAGACAGTTCAGCACATGTTGCACCCACCAGATGCTCGCTGAATAGTATAGTGTATGTAAAGGGAAACTCTGAGCATCAAGGATGACAGCATGCACAAAGCTACGTTACTACAGGCTGCAGGTGAACAGCCTGGCAGTGCACACTCGAATAGCGTGTTCCAAGGAGGACCCACATTCAGCACAACTTGAACATCGCCTCTCAGTGCTTATTCATGAGTGAAAACTGCACAGCACTGGTATGCGATATTAGGAGGAAAGTCAATAAGGAAACATTTAGAATTCTCCTCATAAACAAATGATGCTCTCCAGCAAGTAACGGTGGAGCACTTATGTCACTCATTGGGGCGCTATGTTTTCCACATTCCTTTCAGTGAAACACAGATATTACACTCTCCTAAGCAAAGGCCCGCTCTGGAAAGGAACACAAATCAAGGGGAAACGAGTGAGACGGAATTATTACTGCAGGCAGCTATGAAGTCATAGCAAAGAGATCACAGTGCAGCACACTTTTGGCACAGACTTATCCAAGGAAGATGCCTATTCACTTCAGGCCGAAGAAAGCCTATTCTGCAAAACAATCGACCGTGTAATTCCCTTGTCCATAACAAAAAAAGGTATAAAGAGAGAGTATACGGAATTCGCCCAGATCCCAAATAATGCTTTCCCACAAGTAACTGTGAATGTCCCAAATCACTGATCGTGGCACAATGGAGTTGGGGATTACTAAATGTGAAAGGAGGATAAGCCGCAAGCCAAAGCAGTCACCCTCTAGAGCATAATGTCAATGAAAGGGAACAAGTGAGAATCAGGAATTACAACTCGCAACAGTGCATTTAGGTCTCAATGCCATTAAAAGCATTGCAACAGACTTCTCACACAGCATTTTCCAAGGGAGATTAACATTCAAAGCCAGCACATCAAGGGCAGTCAGCCCTTTTCGGTCAAGGCATATGGCAGAGCAATTGTGTTTCCAACAACACAAAAATTTGAAGAGGAGAAACATCTTAGAATTCACCAAGTGAATTCATTAAGTACTGCATTCTTAGTCTACTGTGGAGTTCCCATTGCACACCGGGTGGCACCATTTAGCTACAGATTCTAATACGTTGTTTATTAAAGTACTCTTACGTCAAACAAATGCAATGTGCATAGCATGACTGAAAATGAGCAACTTTGCGCCTCATGTATTGCAGCATGCAGCAATTTAGAATTACATTGATTGCCAATAAATAGTGCAGCACACATTACAGAACCTGTTTCCCAAGGAAGACACACATTCCCCACAGCAAAACAGAGGCCGACTACGCTGATTCAGCAATGCAAATGGCGGTGTAATTGCGTTTCATAGCATAGAGAAACAGCAAAGGGACAAACTTTTTATATTTCAAGAGAAAACAAATGATCCTCCTCTACAAGTAGGTGTTCAGCACTCCTTTAACTCATTGTGGCACAATTTGGGAGCTCTTTCCGACAGGTGAAGTATTGTCAAATCGCTCTGCTGCGCTTAGTGAACCTGGACCTTGAGAATCATTTATTACACCAGACACCAAGCAAGAAAACAACCACTTGAAAATAAATAACTCTATCAAATAACAAATGAATAAATATATCAAATGTTAAAATGGTGTTTCCAAACCTAATACACACTTCCACCAAGCAAGCGAAGCCTGTCAGCTCTTCACCGTTAATGCCAAAGAAGAACATTGCATTTCCTACAAGAGACACATGTGAATCGAAAATCATTTAGAATTCAATAGGTGGATGAATCATGCTTTCCCGAAAATGAGAGAGAATCGGTCATTTCACTCAGTGTGGAACCACGGAGTTGCACGTATTTATACAGGAAACTTTGGAATACAGCTCTCATAGACATATGCACTCAATGCAGTATAATAGACATTAAAGAAAATGGGGAGAATCAGGTATTACACAAAAGACGAAGCCAGTGTCATATTATCGCCCTATACAATGAATTGCAATTTACAAGAATGTCTCCGGTGGAAGACGCTTGATTTCCGCCAACAAAACAAAGGCATTGAGGCCTTGTTGGCAAAGGAAACCGCAGAGCCATTTTACTCGGAATTAGACGCCAGTGTCAAAAGAGAAACTTTTCAGCATCCACCAGTGAATGAAGTACGCCTTGGTACCGATGACTGTGGGGATCTGGTTCCAGACAGTTCAGCACATGTTGCACCCACCAGATGCTCGCTGAATAGTATGGTGTATGTAAAGGGAAACTCTAAGCATCAAGGATGACAGCATGCACTAAGCTAGCTTACTACAGGCTTCAAGTGAACAGCCTGGCAGTGCACACTCGAATAGCGTGTTCCAAGGAGGACCCACATTCAGCACAACTTGAACATCGCCTCTCAGTGCTTATTCATGAATGAAAACTGCACAGCACTAGTATTCGTTATTAGGAAAGGTTAAGGAACACTGGATCCCTCATACAGAGCCCCAGCAAACTGACACTTTCATCTTCGATGGTTGCACATCATGTAAACATAGAAAGCTCCTAAGGAAACATTTGAATTCAACACAAATGAAACGTAGCAATTATACAGAGGAGCTATAGTCATCAAAGGACATGCAGCACATTTGGCAGACTTACCCAAGGAATGCCTCCTTGGCGAAGGAACTATTCAAACAAGGACGTGTAATCCTTTCCAAGAAAAAAGTATAAAAAGAGATACGGATTCGCCTAGATCCCAAATAAGCTTCCAAGAACTTTATTCAGTCAATACTGATAGGGGATTAAAGAAAGGAGAAACCGCAACCAAACAGTACCCAGAGCATAATGTCAAGCAAGGAACAAGTATTCGGAATAAACTCGAAATTAGGGATAAGCAGAAAGCAGTCAATTCCACATTTCAAGGGAATTCATCAAGCCAGCATCAAGGGGTCAATTTTTGGAAAGGCAATGACAAGAATGTTTTCCAACAATCAAAAATTTAAGGGAAAACATTAGAATTCACCATAATCATTAATGCATCTTACTCAACGGATTCCCATGCACGGGGCACTTTAGATTTGACAACTATTAAAGTTCTAGAAACAAAAGAGATATAAAAAGGCAATTTCGCCATTTTGACATGGCATTTACATTCACATGCATAAATTTGCACAACATTAGACTGTTCCCAAAGATAATTCCCAAGCAAAAAGGCAACGGATTAAATTAAGCGGAATTGTTTCATAAAGTAAAGATAGGGCAAACTTTTTGTTTCAAAATCAAATATCTCCCACAAGTAGTTCAGCACCCTTTACATTGGACAATTGAGCTTTCCGACACGTGAAGTTGCATTCCTGAGGCTAAGAACTGGACTTTAAATTTTATAAACCAACACCAAAAAGCTTGAAATCATATATTCAAATAAAAAAATGAATATTCAAGTTAAAATGGTGTTTCCAAACTATCCATTCAACAGAAGAACAGCTTTCACTAACCAACAAAACCTTATTTAAAAAAAATTAATCAAAAACATTAAATTCAATAGGATGAACATGGTTCCCAAAATAAAATCGTCATTACGATTGTACCAGGAGTCAAATTATACAGAAACTTGAATAACTGTGGTAATCAATGTATAAAACATTAAAGAAAATGGGGATAGTTATTATACAAAGAGAAGCATTCAATTTGCATACAAGAATTGCAATTTAAAAAGTTCTGGAAGACGTGATTCCGCATAAAACAAAGATTGAGCTGTTGCAAAAAACGGAGACCTTTTATCGAATTGACGCCAGTGTCAAAAAGAAACTTGAAGATTCCAGTAAAAGAGCCTTGGAATGATTGGAACGGTCAGACAGTTTGAAGTTGACCCCCAGAGCTAATATTGTGATTAAAGGAAACTTGAATCAAGGATGACACAGGCAAAGCACTTGACGTGCGGTGAACCTGGTCGCATTCAATCTTTCAAGGAGACCCAATTCAGACAACTTGAAATCCCTCATGCTATTCAATGAAAACTCAAGCATGTATGCGATATAGGGGAATCAAAGATTTAGAATTCTCCCATAAACAAATGCTCTCCAAGTACGTGACATTTGATCATGGGGCCTATGTTTTCCATCCTTAGTGAAACACAGATTTACTCTCTAAGAAAGGCCCCTCGGAAAGGAACAAATCAGGGAAACGATGAGCGAATTTACTCAGGAGTAAAGTCATAGAAAGGTCAGTGCAGCACACTTTTGCAAGACTATCCAAGGAAGATCCTATTACTCAGGCCGAAGAAGCCATTCGAAACAATGACCGGAATTCCCTTGCCAGAACAAAAAAGGTATAAAGAGAGAACGGAATTCCCGATCCAAATAATGCTTTCCACAAGTACGAATGCCCAATCACTGACTGGCACAATGATGGGATTCTAAATGAAAGAGGATAAGCCTCAACCAAACAGTACCCTCAGAGCATAATGTCAATAAAGGAACAGTAAATAGGATTACAATCGCAACAGTGCAATTAGGTTCAATGCCATAAAGATTGCACAACTTCCAACAGATTTTCCAAGGGAATTAAATTAAACCGAATCAAGGGAGTCAGCCTATTGGTCAAGGCATAGGCAGAGCATTTGTTTCAACAACAAAAATTTAAGAGTAACATTCAAATTCCAAGATTCATTAAGATGCATTCTTAGCTTCGTGAGTCCCATTGCACACGGGTGGCACCATTTAGCTACAATTCAACATTGTTTTTAAAGACATTACTCAAAAGCAATTGATCAATGAAATTGAGAACTTGCGCCTATTATTGAGCATGCAGCAATTTAGAATTACATGTTGCTAAAATATGCAGCAATTACAACTGTTTCCAAGGAAGATACACATTCCCCAAGCAAAACGAGGCACTAGCTGATTAGATGCAAATGCGTGTATTGCGTTAATAGAAAACATAAGGCCAAACTTTTTAATTTCAGAAAAACAAATGATCCCCTCACAATAGGTCAGCACCCTTAACTCATTGTGCACAATTTGGGACTCTTTCCACAGGAAGTTGTAATCGTTGCAGCTTGTAACGGAGTTAGAATCTTTATTACACCAGAGACAAGCAAGAAAACACCACTTGAAAATAATACTCTACAAATAAAATGAATAATATTAATTAAAATGGTTTTCAAACCTAATAACTCCTCAGAAGCGAACTTCAGCTCTTCACTTAATCCAAGAAGAACAATTGCATTTCTACAAAGACACATGTAATAAAAACATTAAATTAATAGTGATAACATGCTTTCCAAAATGAAGAAATCGATTTCACAGTGTGAACCACGATACACGTATTTATAAAGAAACTTGGAATCACCTATAGACAATGACTCAATGCAATTTAGACATTAAAGAAAAGGGGAAATCAGGTATTAACAAAGAGAACCATTCATATTCCCATACAATGAATTGAATTACAAGAATGTCTCGGTGGAAGACTTGATTTCGCAACAAAATAAGGCATTAGGATTTTGGAAAGAAACGAGACCATATTACGGAATTAGACGCCAGTGTCAAAAGAGAAACTTTTCAGCATCCACCAGTGAATGAAGTACGCCTTGGTACCGATGACTGTGGGGATCTGGTTCCAGACAGTTCAGCACATGTTGCACCCACCAGATGCTCGCTGAATAGTATGGTGTATGTAAAGGGAAACTCTAAGCATCAAGGATGACAGCATGCACTAAGCTAGCTTACTACAGGCTTCAAGTGAACAGCCTGGCAGTGCACACTCGAATAGCGTGTTCCAAGGAGGACCCACATTCAGCACAACTTGAACATCGCCTCTCAGTGCTTATTCATGAATGAAAACTGCACAGCACTAGTATTCGTTATTAGGAGGAAAGGCAATAAGGAAACATTTAGAATTCTCCTCATAAACAAATGATGCTCTCCAGCAAGTAACGGTGGAGCACTTATGTCACTCATTGGGGCGCTATGGTTTGCACATTCCTATCAGTGAAACACAGACGTTACACTCTCCTAAGCAAAGGCCCTCTCTGGAAAGGAACACAAATCAAGGGGAAACGAGTGAGACGGAATTATTACAGCAGGCAGCTATGAAGTCATAGCAAAGAGATCACAGTGCAGCACACTTTTGGCACAGACTTACCCAAGGAAGATGCCTATTCACTTCAGGCCGAAGAAAGCCTATTCTGCAAAACAATCGACCGTGTAATTCCCTTGTCCATAACAAAAAAAGTATAAAGAAAGAGTATACGGATTTCGCCCAGATCCCAAATAATGCTTTCCCACAAGTAACTGTGAATGTCCCAAATCAATGATCGTGGCATAATGGAGTTGGGGATTACTAAATGTGAAAGGAGGATAAGCCGCAAGCCAAAGCAGTCACCCTCTAGAGCATAATGTCAATGAAAGGGAACAAGTGAGAATCAGGAATTACAACTCGCAACAGTGCATTTAGGGCTCAATGCCAGTAAAAGCATTGCAACAGACTTCTCACACACCATTTTCCTAGGGAGATTAGCATTCAAAGCCAGCACATCAAGGGCAGTCAGCTCTTTTTGGTCAAGGCATATGACAGAGCAATTGTGTTTCCAACAACACAAAAATTTGAAGGGGAGAAACATCTTAGAATTCACCAAGTGAATTCATTAAGTACTGCATTCTTACTCTACTGTGGAGTTCCCATTGCACACCGGGTGGCACCATTTAGCTACAGATTCTGACACGATGCTTATTAAAGTACTCTTAGGTCAAACAAAAGCAATGTGCATAGCATGACTGAAAATGAGCAAATTTGCGCCTCATGTATTGCAGCATGCAGCCATTTAAATTTACATTGATAGCCAATAAATAGTGCAGCACACATTAGGGAACCTGTTTCCCAAGGAAGATACACATTCCCCACAGCAAAACAGAGGCCGACTACGCTGATTCAGCAATGCAAATGGCGGTGTAATTGCGTTTCATAGCATAGAGAAACGGCAACGGGACAAACTTTTTGTATTTCAAGAGAAAACAAATGATCCTCCTCTACAAGTAGGTGTTCAGCACTCCTTTACCTCATTGTGGCACAATTTGGGAGCTCTTTCCGACACGTGAAGGATTGTCAAATCGCTCTGCTGCGCTTAGTGAACCTGGACCTTGTAAATCATTTATTAAACCAGACACCAAGCAAGAAAACAACCACTTGAAAATAAATAACTATATCAAATAACAAATAAATAAATATATCAAATGTTAAAATGGTGTTTCCAAACCTAATACACACTTCCAACAAGCAAGCGAAGCCTGTCAGCTCTTCAGCGTTAACGCCAACGAAGAACCGTTGCATTTCATACAAGAGAGACATGTGAATCAAAAATCATTGAGAATTCAATAGGTGGATGAATCATGCTTTCCCGAAAATGAGAGTGAATCGGTCATTTCACGCATTGTGGGACCACGGAGTTGCACGAATTTATACAGGAAACTTTGGAATACAGCTCTCGTAGGCATATGCACTCAATGTAGTATAATAGACATTAAAGAAAATGGGGAGAATCAGTTATTATACAAAAGACGAAGCCAGTGTCATAT
The DNA here is from genome assembly GCA_027257055.1 of Cephalopachus bancanus. Classification (NCBI taxonomy): domain Eukaryota; kingdom Metazoa; phylum Chordata; class Mammalia; order Primates; family Tarsiidae; genus Cephalopachus; species Cephalopachus bancanus. Next base: position 13,643 of record JAPVLO010001827.1, on the reverse strand, counting down.
TATCGCCCTATACAATGAATTGCACTTTACAAGAATGTCTCCGGTGGAAGACGGATGATTTCCGCCATCAAAACAAAGGCATTGAGGCCTTGTTGGCAAAGGAAACCGCAGAGCCATTTTACTCGGAATTAGACGCCAGTGTCAAAAGAGAAACTTGTCAGCATTCACCAGTGAATGAAGCACGCCTTGGTATCGATGACTGTGGAGATCTGGTTCCAGACAGTTCAGCACATGTTGCACCCACCAGATGCTCGCTGAATAGTATAGTGTATGTAAAGGGAAACTCTGAGCATCAAGGATGACAGCATGCACAAAGCTACGTTACTACAGGCTGCAGGTGAACAGCCTGGCAGTGCACACTCGAATAGCGTGTTCCAAGGAGGACCCACATTCAGCACAACTTGAACATCGCCTCTCAGTGCTTATTCATGAGTGAAAACTGCACAGCACTGGTATGCGATATTAGGAGGAAAGTCAATAAGGAAACATTTAGAATTCTCCTCATAAACAAATGATGCTCTCCAGCAAGTAACGGTGGAGCACTTATGTCACTCATTGGGGCGCTATGTTTTCCACATTCCTTCAGTGAAACACAGATATTACACTCTCCTAAGCAAAGGCCCGCTCTGGAAAGGAACACAAATCAAGGGGAAACGAGTGAGACGGAATTATTACTGCAGGCAGCTATGAAGTCATAGCAAAGAGATCACAGTGCAGCACACTTTTGGCACAGACTTATCCAAGGAAGATGCCTATTCACTTCAGGCCGAAGAAAGCCTATTCTGCAAAACAATCGACCGTGTAATTCCCTTGTCCATAACAAAAAAAGGTATAAAGAGAGAGTATACGGAATTCGCCCAGATCCCAAATAATGCTTTCCCACAAGTAACTGTGAATGTCCCAAATCACTGATCGTGGCACAATGGAGTTGGGGATTACTAAATGTGAAAGGAGGATAAGCCGCAAGCCAAAGCAGTCACCCTCTAGAGCATAATGTCAATGAAAGGGAACAAGTGAGAATCAGGAATTACAACTCGCAACAGTGCATTTAGGTCTCAATGCCATTAAAAGCATTGCAACAGACTTCTCACACAGCATTTTCCAAGGGAGATTAACATTCAAAGCCAGCACATCAAGGGCAGTCAGCCCTTTTCGGTCAAGGCATATGGCAGAGCAATTGTGTTTCCAACAACACAAAAATTTGAAGAGGAGAAACATCTTAGAATTCACCAAGTGAATTCATTAAGTACTGCATTCTTAGTCTACTGTGGAGTTCCCATTGCACACCGGGTGGCACCATTTAGCTACAGATTCTAATACGTTGTTTATTAAAGTACTCTTACGTCAAACAAATGCAATGTGCATAGCATGACTGAAAATGAGCAACTTTGCGCCTCATGTATTGCAGCATGCAGCAATTTAGAATTACATTGATTGCCAATAAATAGTGCAGCACACATTACAGAACCTGTTTCCCAAGGAAGAACACATTCCCCACAGCAAAACAGAGGCCGACTACGCTGATTCAGCAATGCAAATGGCGGTGTAATTGCGTTTCATAGCATAGAGAAACAGCAAAGGGACAAACTTTTTATATTTCAAGAGAAAACAAATGATCCTCCTCTACAAGTAGGTGTTCAGCACTCCTTTAACTCATTGTGGCACAATTTGGGAGCTCTTTCCGACAGGTGAAGTATTGTCAAATCGCTCTGCTGCGCTTAGTGAACCTGGACCTTGAGAATCATTTATTACACCAGACACCAAGCAAGAAAACAACCACTTGAAAATAAATAACTCTATCAAATAACAAATGAATAAATATATCAAATGTTAAAATGGTGTTTCCAAACCTAATACACACTTCCACCAAGCAAGCGAAGCCTGTCAGCTCTTCACCGTTAATGCCAAAGAAGAACTATTGCATTTCCTACAAGAGACACATGTGAATCGAAAATCATTTAGAATTCAATAGGTGGATGAATCATGCTTTCCCGAAAATGAGAGAGAATCGGTCATTTCACTCAGTGTGGAACCACGGAGTTGCACGTATTTATACAGGAAACTTTGGAATACAGCTCTCATAGACATATGCACTCAATGCAGTATAATAGACATTAAAGAAAATGGGGAGAATCAGGTATTACACAAAAGACGAAGCCAGTGTCATATTATCGCCCTATACAATGAATTGCAATTTACAAGAATGTCTCCGGTGGAAGACGCTTGATTTCCGCCAACAAAACAAAGGCATTGAGGCCTTGTTGGCAAAGGAAACCGCAGAGCCATTTTACTCGGAATTAGACGCCAGTGTCAAAAGAGAAACTTTTCAGCATCCACCAGTGAATGAAGTACGCCTTGGTACCGATGACTGTGGGGATCTGGTTCCAGACAGTTCAGCACATGTTGCACCCACCAGATGCTCGCTGAATAGTATGGTGTATGTAAAGGGAAACTCTAAGCATCAAGGATGACAGCATGCACTAAGCTAGCTTACTACAGGCTTCAAGTGAACAGCCTGGCAGTGCACACTCGAATAGCGTGTTCCAAGGAGGACCCACATTCAGCACAACTTGAACATCGCCTCTCAGTGCTTATTCATGAATGAAAACTGCACAGCACTAGTATTCGTTATTAGGAGGAAAGGTAATAAGGAAACATTTAGAATTCTCCTCATAAACAAATGATGCTCTCCAGCAAGTAACGGTGGAGCACTTATGTCACTCATTGGGGCGCTATGGTTTGCACATTCCTATCAGTGAAACACAGACGTTACACTCTCCTAAGCAAAGGCCCTCTCTGGAAAGGAACACAAATCAAGGGGAAACGAGTGAGACGGAATTATTACAGCAGGCAGCTATGAAGTCATAGCAAAGAGATCACAGTGCAGCACACTTTTGGCACAGACTTACCCAAGGAAGATGCCTATTCACTTCAGGCCGAAGAAAGCCTATTCTGCAAAACAATCGACCGTGTAATTCCCTTGTCCATAACAAAAAAAGTATAAAGAAAGAGTATACGGATTTCGCCCAGATCCCAAATAATGCTTTCCCACAAGTAACTGTGAATGTCCCAAATCAATGATCGTGGCATAATGGAGTTGGGGATTACTAAATGTGAAAGGAGGATAAGCCGCAAGCCAAAGCAGTCACCCTCTAGAGCATAATGTCAATGAAAGGGAACAAGTGAGAATCAGGAATTACAACTCGCAACAGTGCATTTAGGGCTCAATGCCAGTAAAAGCATTGCAACAGACTTCTCACACACCATTTTCCTAGGGAGATTAGCATTCAAAGCCAGCACATCAAGGGCAGTCAGCTCTTTTTGGTCAAGGCATATGACAGAGCAATTGTGTTTCCAACAACACAAAAATTTGAAGGGGAGAAACATCTTAGAATTCACCAAGTGAATTCATTAAGTACTGCATTCTTACTCTACTGTGGAGTTCCCATTGCACACCGGGTGGCACCATTTAGCTACAGATTCTGACACGATGCTTATTAAAGTACTCTTAGGTCAAACAAAAGCAATGTGCATAGCATGACTGAAAATGAGCAAATTTGCGCCTCATGTATTGCAGCATGCAGCCATTTAAATTTACATTGATAGCCAATAAATAGTGCAGCACACATTAGGGAACCTGTTTCCCAAGGAAGATACACATTCCCCACAGCAAAACAGAGGCCGACTACGCTGATTCAGCAATGCAAATGGCGGTGTAATTGCGTTTCATAGCATAGAGAAACGGCAACGGGACAAACTTTTTGTATTTCAAGAGAAAACAAATGATCCTCCTCTACAAGTAGGTGTTCAGCACTCCTTTACCTCATTGTGGCACAATTTGGGAGCTCTTTCCGACACGTGAAGGATTGTCAAATCGCTCTGCTGCGCTTAGTGAACCTGGACCTTGTAAATCATTTATTAAACCAGACACCAAGCAAGAAAACAACCACTTGAAAATAAATAACTATATCAAATAACAAATAAATAAATATATCAAATGTTAAAATGGTGTTTCCAAACCTAATACACACTTCCAACAAGCAAGCGAAGCCTGTCAGCTCTTCAGCGTTAACGCCAACGAAGAACCGTTGCATTTCATACAAGAGAGACATGTGAATCAAAAATCATTGAGAATTCAATAGGTGGATGAATCATGCTTTCCCGAAAATGAGAGTGAATCGGTCATTTCACGCATTGTGGGACCACGGAGTTGCACGAATTTATACAGGAAACTTTGGAATACAGCTCTCGTAGGCATATGCACTCAATGTAGTATAATAGACATTAAAGAAAATGGGGAGAATCAGTTATTATACAAAAGACGAAGCCAGTGTCATATTATCGCCCTATACAATGAATTGCACTTTACAAGAATGTCTCCGGTGGAAGACGGATGATTTCCGCCATCAAAACAAAGGCATTGAGGCCTTGTTGGCAAAGGAAACCGCAGAGCCATTTTACTCGGAATTAGACGCCAGTGTCAAAAGAGAAACTTGTCAGCATTCACCAGTGAATGAAGCACGCCTTGGTATCGATGACTGTGGAGATCTGGTTCCAGACAGTTCAGCACATGTTGCACCCACCAGATGCTCGCTGAATAGTATAGTGTATGTAAAGGGAAACTCTGAGCATCAAGGATGACAGCATGCACAAAGCTACGTTACTACAGGCTGCAGGTGAACAGCCTGGCAGTGCACACTCGAATAGCGTGTTCCAAGGAGGACCCACATTCAGCACAACTTGAACATCGCCTCTCAGTGCTTATTCATGAGTGAAAACTGCACAGCACTGGTATGCGATATTAGGAGGAAAGTCAATAAGGAAACATTTAGAATTCTCCTCATAAACAAATGATGCTCTCCAGCAAGTAACGGTGGAGCACTTATGTCACTCATTGGGGCGCTATGTTTTCCACATTCCTTTCAGTGAAACACAGATATTACACTCTCCTAAGCAAAGGCCCGCTCTGGAAAGGAACACAAATCAAGGGGAAACGAGTGAGACGGAATTATTACTGCAGGCAGCTATGAAGTCATAGCAAAGAGATCACAGTGCAGCACACTTTTGGCACAGACTTATCCAAGGAAGATGCCTATTCACTTCAGGCCGAAGAAAGCCTATTCTGCAAAACAATCGACCGTGTAATTCCCTTGTCCATAACAAAAAAAGGTATAAAGAGAGAGTATACGGAATTCGCCCAGATCCCAAATAATGCTTTCCCACAAGTAACTGTGAATGTCCCAAATCACTGATCGTGGCACAATGGAGTTGGGGATTACTAAATGTGAAAGGAGGATAAGCCGCAAGCCAAAGCAGTCACCCTCTAGAGCATAATGTCAATGAAAGGGAACAAGTGAGAATCAGGAATTACAACTCGCAACAGTGCATTTAGGTCTCAATGCCATTAAAAGCATTGCAACAGACTTCTCACACAGCATTTTCCAAGGGAGATTAACATTCAAAGCCAGCACATCAAGGGCAGTCAGCCTTTTCGGTCAAGACATATGGCAGAGCAATTGTGTTTCCAACAACACAAAAATTTGAAGAGGAGAAACATCTTAGAATTCACCAAGTGAATTCATTAAGTACTGCATTCTTAGTCTACGGTGGAGTTCCCATTGCACACCGGGTGGCACCATTTAGCTACAGATTCTAATACGTTGTTTATTAAAGTACTCTTACGTCAAACAAATGCAATGTGCATAGCATGACTGAAAATGAGCAACTTTGCGCCTCATGTATTGCAGCATGCAGCAATTTAGAATTACATTGATTGCCAATAAATAGTGCAGCACACATTACGAACCTGTTTCCCAAGGAAGATACACATTCCCCACAGCAAAACAGAGGCCGACTACGCTGATTCAGCAATGCAAATGGCGGTGTAATTGCGTTTCATAGCATAGAGAAACAGCAAAGGGACAAACTTTTTATATTTCAAGAGAAAACAAATGATCCTCCTCTACAAGTAGGTGTTCAGCACTCCTTTAACTCATTGTGGCACAATTTGGGAGCTCTTTCCGACAGGTGAAGTATTGTCAAATCGCTCTGCTGCGCTTAGTGAACCTGGACCTTGAGAATCATTTATTACACCAGACACCAAGCAAGAAAACAACCACTTGAAAATAAATAACTCTATCAAATAACAAATGAATAAATATATCAAATGTTAAAATGGTGTTTCCAAACCTAATACACACTTCCACCAAGCAAGCGAAGCCTGTCAGCTCTTCACCGTTAATGCCAAAGAAGAACCATTGCATTTCCTACAAGAGACACATGTGAATCGAAAATCATTTAGAATTCAATAGGTGGATGAATCATGCTTTCCCGAAAATGAGAGAGAATCGGTCATTTCACTCAGTGTGGAACCACGGAGTTGCACGTATTTATACAGGAAACTTTGGAATACAGCTCTCATAGACATATGCACTCAATGCAGTATAATAGACATTAAAGAAAATGGGGAGAATCAGGTATTACACAAAAGACGAAGCCAGTGTCATATTATCGCCCTATACAATGAATTGCAATTTACAAGAATGTCTCCGGTGGAAGACGCTTGATTTCCGCCAACAAAACAAAGGCATTGAGGCCTTGTTGGCAAAGGAAACCGCAGAGCCATTTTACTCGGAATTAGACGCCAGTGTCAAAAGAGAAACTTTTCAGCATCCACCAGTGAATGAAGTACGCCTTGGTACCGATGACTGTGGGGATCTGGTTCCAGACAGTTCAGCACATGTTGCACCCACCAGATGCTCGCTGAATAGTATGGTGTATGTAAAGGGAAACTCTAAGCATCAAGGATGACAGCATGCACTAAGCTAGCTTACTACAGGCTTCAAGTGAACAGCCTGGCAGTGCACACTCGAATAGCGTGTTCCAAGGAGGACCCACATTCAGCACAACTTGAACATCGCCTCTCAGTGCTTATTCATGAATGAAAACTGCACAGCACTAGTATTCGTTATTAGGAGGAAAGGTAATAAGGAAACATTTAGAATTCTCCTCATAAACAAATGATGCTCTCCAGCAAGTAACGGTGGAGCACTTATGTCACTCATTGGGGCGCTATGGTTTGCACATTCCTATCAGTGAAACACAGACGTTACACTCTCCTAAGCAAAGGCCCTCTCTGGAAAGGAACACAAATCAAGGGGAAACGAGTGAGACGGAATTATTACAGCAGGCAGCTATGAAGTCATAGCAAAGAGATCACAGTGCAGCACACTTTTGGCACAGACTTACCAAGGAAGATGCCTATTCACTTCAGGCCGAAGAAAGCCTATTCTGCAAAACAATCGACCGTGTAATTCCCTTGTCCATAACAAAAAAAGTATAAAGAAAGAGTATACGGATTTCGCCCAGATCCCAAATAATGCTTTCCCACAAGTAACTGTGAATGTCCCAAATCAATGATCGTGGCATAATGGAGTTGGGGATTACTAAATGTGAAAGGAGGATAAGCCGCAAGCCAAAGCAGTCACCCTCTAGAGCATAATGTCAATGAAAGGGAACAAGTGAGAATCAGGAATTACAACTCGCAACAGTGCATTTAGGGCTCAATGCCAGTAAAAGCATTGCAACAGACTTCTCACACACCATTTTCCTAGGGAGATTAGCATTCAAAGCCAGCACATCAAGGGCAGTCAGCTCTTTTTGGTCAAGGCATATGACAGAGCAATTGTGTTTCCAACAACACAAAAATTTGAAGGGGAGAAACATCTTAGAATTCACCAAGTGAATTCATTAAGTACTGCATTCTTACTCTACTGTGGAGTTCCCATTGCACACCGGGTGGCACCATTTAGCTACAGATTCTGACACGATGCTTATTAAAGTACTCTTAGGTCAAACAAAAGCAATGTGCATAGCATGACTGAAAATGAGCAAATTTGCGCCTCATGTATTGCAGCATGCAGCCATTTAAATTTACATTGATAGCCAATAAATAGTGCAGCACACATTAGGGAACCTGTTTCCCAAGGAAGATACACATTCCCCACAGCAAAACAGAGGCCGACTACGCTGATTCAGCAATGCAAATGGCGGTGTAATTGCGTTTCATAGCATAGAGAAACGGCAACGGGACAAACTTTTTGTATTTCAAGAGAAAACAAATGATCCTCCTCTACAAGTAGGTGTTCAGCACTCCTTTACCTCATTGTGGCACAATTTGGGAGCTCTTTCCGACACGTGAAGGATTGTCAAATCGCTCTGCTGCGCTTAGTGAACCTGGACCTTGTAAATCATTTATTAAACCAGACACCAAGCAAGAAAACAACCACTTGAAAATAAATAACTATATCAAATAACAAATAAATAAATATATCAAATGTTAAAATGGTGTTTCCAAACCTAATACACACTTCCAACAAGCAAGCGAAGCCTGTCAGCTCTTCAGCGTTAACGCCAACGAAGAACCGTTGCATTTCATACAAGAGAGACATGTGAATCAAAAATCATTGAGAATTCAATAGGTGGATGAATCATGGTTTCCCGAAAATGAGAGTGAATCGGTCATTTCACGCATTGTGGGACCACGGAGTTGCACGAATTTATACAGGAAACTTTGGAATACAGCTCTCGTAGGCATATGCACTCAATGTAGTATAATAGACATTAAAGAAAATGGGGAGAATCAGTTATTATACAAAAGACGAAGCCAGTGTCATATTATCGCCCTATACAATGAATTGCACTTTACAAGAATGTCTCCGGTGGAAGACGGATGATTTCCGCCATCAAAACAAAGGCATTGAGGCCTTGTTGGCAAAGGAAACCGCAGAGCCATTTTACTCGGAATTAGACGCCAGTGTCAAAAGAGAAACTTGTCAGCATTCACCAGTGAATGAAGCACGCCTTGGTATCGATGACTGTGGAGATCTGGTTCCAGACAGTTCAGCACATGTTGCACCCACCAGATGCTCGCTGAATAGTATAGTGTATGTAAAGGGAAACTCTGAGCATCAAGGATGACAGCATGCACAAAGCTACGTTACTACAGGCTGCAGGTGAACAGCCTGGCAGTGCACACTCGAATAGCGTGTTCCAAGGAGGACCCACATTCAGCACAACTTGAACATCGCCTCTCAGTGCTTATTCATGAGTGAAAACTGCACAGCACTGGTATGCGATATTAGGAGGAAAGTCAATAAGGAAACATTTAGAATTCTCCTCATAAACAAATGATGCTCTCCAGCAAGTAACGGTGGAGCACTTATGTCACTCATTGGGGCGCTATGTTTTCCACATTCCTTTCAGTGAAACACAGATATTACACTCTCCTAAGCAAAGGCCCGCTCTGGAAAGGAACACAAATCAAGGGGAAACGAGTGAGACGGAATTATTACTGCAGGCAGCTATGAAGTCATAGCAAAGAGATCACAGTGCAGCACACTTTTGGCACAGACTTATCCAAGGAAGATGCCTATTCACTTCAGGCCGAAGAAAGCCTATTCTGCAAAACAATCGACCGTGTAATTCCCTTGTCCATAACAAAAAAAGGTATAAAGAGAGAGTATACGGAATTCGCCCAGATCCCAAATAATGCTTTCCCACAAGTAACTGTGAATGTCCCAAATCATGATCGTGGCACAATGGAGTTGGGGATTACTAAATGTGAAAGGAGGATAAGCCGCAAGCCAAAGCAGTCACCCTCTAGAGCATAATGTCAATGAAAGGGAACAAGTGAGAATCAGGAATTACAACTCGCAACAGTGCATTTAGGTCTCAATGCCATTAAAAGCATTGCAACAGACTTCTCACACAGCATTTTCCAAGGGAGATTAACATTCAAAGCCAGCACATCAAGGGCAGTCAGCCCTTTTCGGTCAAGGCATATGGCAGAGCAATTGTGTTTCCAACAACACAAAAATTTGAAGAGGAGAAACATCTTAGAATTCACCAAGTGAATTCATTAAGTACTGCATTCTTAGTCTACTGTGGAGTTCCCATTGCACACCGGGTGGCACCATTTAGCTACAGATTCTAATACGTTGTTTATTAAAGTACTCTTACGTCAACCAAATGCAATGTGCATAGCATGACTGAAAATGAGCAACTTTGCGCCTCATGTATTGCAGCATGCAGCAATTTAGAATTACATTGATTGCCAATAAATAGTGCAGCACACATTAGGGAACCTGTTTCCCAAGGAAGATACACATTCCCACAGCAAAACAGAGGCCGACTACGCTGATTCAGCAATGCAAATGGCGGTGTAATTGCGTTTCATAGCATAGAGAAACAGCAAAGGGACAAACTTTTTATATTTCAAGAGAAAACAAATGATCCTCCTCTACAAGTAGGTGTTCAGCACTCCTTTAACTCATTGTGGCACAATTTGGGAGCTCTTTCCGACAGGTGAAGTATTGTCAAATCGCTCTGCTGCGCTTAGTGAACCTGGACCTTGAGAATCATTTATTACACCAGACACCAAGCAAGAAAACAACCACTTGAAAATAAATAACTCTATCAAATAACAAATGAATAAATATATCAAATGTTAAAATGGTGTTTCCAAACCTAATACACACATCCACCAAGCAAGCGAAGCCTGTCAGCTCTTCACGTTAATGCCAAAGAAGAACTATTGCATTTCCTACAAGAGACACATGTGAATCGAAAATCATTTAGAATTCAATAGGTGGATGAATCATGCTTTCCCGAAAATGAGAGAGAATCGGTCATTTCACTCAGTGTGGAACCACGGAGTTGCACGTATTTATACAGGAAACTTTGGAATACAGCTCTCATAGACATATGCACTCAATGCAGTATAATAGACATTAAAGAAAATGGGGAGAATCAGGTATTACACAAAAGACGAAGCCAGTGTCATATTATCGCCCTATACAATGAATTGCAATTTACAAGAATGTCTCCGGTGGAAGACGCTTGATTTCCGCCAACAAAACAAAGGCATTGAGGCCTTGTTGGCAAAGGAAACCGCAGAGCCATTTTACTCGGAATTAGACGCCAGTGTCAAAAGAGAAACTTTTCAGCATCCACCAGTGAATGAAGTACGCCTTGGTACCGATGACTGTGGGGATCTGGTTCCAGACAGTTCAGCACATGTTGCACCCACCAGATGCTCGCTGAATAGTATGGTGTATGTAAAGGGAAACTCTAAGCATCAAGGATGACAGCATGCACTAAGCTAGCTTACTACAGGCTTCAAGTGAACAGCCTGGCAGTGCACACTCGAATAGCGTGTTCCAAGGAGGACCCACATTCAGCACAACTTGAACGTCGCCTCTCAGTGCTTATTCATGAATGAAAACTGCACAGCACTAGTATTCGTTATTAGGAGGAAAGGTAATAAGGAAACATTTAGAATTCTCCTCATAAACAAATGATGCTCTCCAGCAAGTAACGGTGGAGCACTTATGTCACTCATTGGGGCGCTATGGTTTGCACATTCCTATCAGTGAAACACAGACGTTACACTCTCCTAAGCAAAGGCCCTCTCTGGAAAGGAACACAAATCAAGGGGAAACGAGTGAGACGGAATTATTACAGCAGGCAGCTATGAAGTCATAGCAAAGAGATCACAGTGCAGCACACTTTTGGCACAGACTTACCCAAGGAAGATGCCTATTCACTTCAGGCCGAAGAAAGCCTATTCTGCAAAACAATCGACCGTGTAATTCCCTTGTCCATAACAAAAAAAGTATAAAGAAAGAGTATACGGATTTCGCCCAGATCCCAAATAATGCTTTCCCACAAGTAACTGTGAATGTCCCAAATCAATGATCGTGGCATAATGGAGTTGGGGATTACTAAATGTGAAAGGAGGATAAGCCGCAAGCCAAAGCAGTCACCCTCTAGAGCATAATGTCAATGAAAGGGAACAAGTGAGAATCAGGAATTACAACTCGCAACAGTGCATTTAGGGCTCAATGCCAGTAAAAGCATTGCAACAGACTTCTCACACACCATTTTCCTAGGGAGATTAGCATTCAAAGCCAGCACATCAAGGGCAGTCAGCTCTTTTTGGTCAAGGCATATGACAGAGCAATTGTGTTTCCAACAACACAAAAATTTGAAGGGGAGAAACATCTTAGAATTCACCAAGTGAATTCATTAAGTACTGCATTCTTACTCTACTGTGGAGTTCCCATTGCACACCGGGTGGCACCATTTAGCTACAGATTCTGACACGATGCTTATTAAAGTACTCTTAGGTCAAACAAAAGCAATGTGCATAGCATGACTGAAAATGAGCAAATTTGCGCCTCATGTATTGCAGCATGCAGCCATTTAAATTTACATTGATAGCCAATAAATAGTGCAGCACACATTAGGGAACCTGTTTCCCAAGGAAGATACACATTCCCCACAGCAAAACAGAGGCCGACTACGCTGATTCAGCAATGCAAATGGCGGTGTAATTGCGTTTCATAGCATAGAGAAACGGCAACGGGACAAACTTTTTGTATTTCAAGAGAAAACAAATGATCCTCCTCTACAAGTAGGTGTTCAGCACTCCTTTACCTCATTGTGGCACAATTTGGGAGCTCTTTCCGACACGTGAAGGATTGTCAAATCGCTCTGCTGCGCTTAGTGAACCTGGACCTTGTAAATCATTTATTAAACCAGACACCAAGCAAGAAAACAACCACTTGAAAATAAATAACTATATCAAATAACAAATAAATAAATATATCAAATGTTAAAATGGTGTTTCCAAACCTAATACACACTTCCAACAAGCAAGCGAAGCCTGTCAGCTCTTCAGCGTTAACGCCAACGAAGAACCGTTGCATTTCATACAAGAGAGACATGTGAATCAAAAATCATTGAGAATTCAATAGGTGGATGAATCATGGTTTCCCGAAAATGAGAGTGAATCGGTCATTTCACGCATTGTGGGACCACGGAGTTGCACGAATTTATACAGGAAACTTTGGAATACAGCTCTCGTAGGCATATGCACTCAATGTAGTATAATAGACATTAAAGAAAATGGGGAGAATCAGTTATTATACAAAAGACGAAGCCAGTGTCATATTATCGCCCTATACAATGAATTGCACTTTACAAGAATGTCTCCCGGGGGAAGACGGATGATTTCCGCCATCAAAACAAAGGCATTGAGGCCTTGTTGGCAAAGGAAACCGCAGAGCCATTTTACTCGGAATTAGACGCCAGTGTCAAAAGAGAAACTTGTCAGCATTCACCAGTGAATGAAGCACGCCTTGGTATCGATGACTGTGGAGATCTGGTTCCAGACAGTTCAGCACATGTTGCACCCACCAGATGCTCGCTGAATAGTATAGTGTATGTAAAGGGAAACTCTGAGCATCAAGGATGACAGCATGCACAAAGCTACGTTACTACAGGCTGCAGGTGAACAGCCTGGCAGTGCACACTCGAATAGCGTGTTCCAAGGAGGACCCACATTCAGCACAACTTGAACATCGCCTCTCAGTGCTTATTCATGAGTGAAAACTGCACAGCACTGGTATGCGATATTAGGAGGAAAGTCAATAAGGAAACATTTAGAATTCTCCTCATAAACAAATGATGCTCTCCAGCAAGTAACGGTTGAGCACTTATGTCACTCATTGGGGGCCCTTTTTTTCCCATTCCTTTCAGTGAAACACAGTTTACATCTCCTAAGCAAAGGCCCGCTCTGG